>CAJNOQ010001810.1:0-28328 GCA_905250885.1 Didymodactylos carnosus | reverse complement strand
ACAGGTAGAAGAGAAGAAGAGCTTCAAACTGGTGTAATTTCTACCTGATTATGACTTACCGTTAATTAGCAGAGGTTTGTTCCAGAAAACTCCATGTATTTGAATGGACCGACCGGAATTACCCCACATGGGGTAATTCCGGCCGGTTTGGAGGTCCCTGTCTCCTTTTGAACACTGATCGAAAATGGAGAGAGATTTTTAGGAAATTTTTACATCAGCGGGTAGAAAACTGTTAGTTCTATCTTCATATTCAATAGTACGCTTATCCGATTAAAAACGCCTTAGAAATACGCAAAATACTAAGAAACTTTGTGTAAGGGGCCGGAATTACCCCATCTGACTCTATATTGTGTTTCTTAATGATTTTTCTCATGAAATAAATACAGTTTTCAACTAGATACATATCAGACGAGAAAAAACGAGAAGAACAAGTCTGTACCTTGTTCACATTCACGGGGTTAAACAAAAATGTTGACAAACTAATGACAACCAAAAATCAAACGAAGATCAACGCGTTTTTCTTCGACAGCGTTTTCCACCGTTTTTTCAAAAAAAATAAAAATTTCGCGTTTTGTTGAGACTGCTCTCGTAGAAAATTTTTCAATAGGGACTCAAAAATGTTGGGAAATGTTTTTTGAAAAAAATAAGATTTTCGCACGATCGTGATGTGACAGCACTAGTCAATAGCGCTCATGAACGAGTCAGCGAGATCACGTCACAAGTTCAACATGAAAGTTGACTTGGATAATATACAATGCAACGCTCTTAAATTACACTTGTCATTGTAAGTTAAGTTTGGACGTTCAAATAAGCGATTAACCAGTCTCAGTCGAAAACTTTTATCTCATATATTTCTTCTAACAAACAAACTGGTAAATCCAACGCAAACTGTATACAACGTCTATTCTGGTGTTCAAGAAAAAAGTTCATTTATGTTAGACTAAGTAGACTTAGTCTAACATAAATAAAATCGGCATAGTCTAATAGACTATGCCGATTTTATCACATCGTCATAATATCTTATCTTATCCCAGTTTTGAAACTATTGTTTAAAAAAACATCTTGATCTATTTTCTTCTAACATCCGGGATGTTAGAAGAAAATATTCTGGCAGAATATTTGGTACCGGGAACAATGGCTTGTGTCTCCATCTGGTACATTATTTATGAAATTTACGGAAAGAGATATGTACATTAAAAAGAGAAAAGTAATTGTCTCAATCTATTCTAATATCTTTGTTTATGGACTTTTAAAAGAAAAAAAAGTTAACAAAATTTTAAAGTAGATGTCGCCTATATTCTTTTCGCTTATATTCCTCTTCAGTTATTTTAGTAGAAAAATGAAAACGTTTTATCACTTTCCGATTAGTCAGTCCACGAGTATATGTGCAAGGTTCATCCAACACGCTTTTAGATGCTAAAAAGTAGCGCTAGGTTTATATCTTGACTAACATTTATTTTCATCAGAAGGGTAGTATTTGGATCAATGAATTTTTAAAAGGTTATCTTCTTTTTTTTTTGCTCAATACAAGAAGAAATCGTTTTTTCTTATCGTTGTCATATACATGTTTTACTTAGAGAACGATTAATAATCCAAAATGCTTCGATCTCTATGTAACTCGAAGTCCTTTTCGTTCAAGTGGTTAAAACCTCATTACAGACGAAGCTCTTTAGTTAAACACTAACTAGAGTCTAATAATTTTGTTCTTTGATAATAATATGAATGAGAGAAGTTCGCTGAACTGTGATGCGAAGTCTTAGCTAATAAAATGTATTGAATGGAGTAGAAGAGTCAATATTTTAGTAGTTTTATTAGTCTGGCAAGCTACTGATCTACTTTTCTATATGTTGCGAACATTAGAATTATCACATTATCTCTTCGTTTTTCACTTTATTATGTGTTTTTTCGTCTTTAGATAATGTCGGACAATAATGCTTCTGCCGAAGACACTACCGTAAGTTCCTAAAGTATTAATCATCGACAATATATAACCAAATCATTTTTTATTTTGCTTTAGATCGAACAACTTCCGGTACAGCCAACAAATTCAAAAACGAATATTCAAACATCGAATGATACTAATAATACTGTAGCTATTGTACAGCAAGAAGGCAATGCTGTGGTCACTCCCACTCCTCAACCAGCAGCCGCAGGAGCTCCTGTTCCAGCTGCTCCACGACGTCAAAGTGGTTGGGAAATTATCAAAACAGTTTTATTTAGAATGTTAATGATATATTTTGTCACAAGATTTTTCCGTCGTACCCCACAAAATCCTGTAACAAACTCAACATTAACACCATCATTTGACGGGAGTGGTGCGTTTACACCAGGAAACATCTTCCCAAAAGGATCAAAACTAGTAAAGAAACGATGAATTAACTACACAATTGTGCTTATTTTGCCTTTTTTTTCAGGATATGTATATATACATAACAGAAGATCAAGTATACAGTTTTAACCAAACAAAAGAACCATTTTGGTTATTAGAAAATCTTGAATATGGGAATTGGAAAGCTGGACCAAACAGAGATGGAACATTCACAAAATATGGACAAATTCCCATTAGCGAAGTAAGTATCTCTTTGAGAAAACTATTTTTGTGCGTGGAAAGTTTATTTTTTGATGAAGGACATAGCTGAGAACCACGCTCTGATTGCCACAACATGCCATACTTCCCTTTTCTATATGCTTTTTCAGTGTAAATCTTTCATTGTCGTAGAAATTACGCACCTAATGAAATTGCCGAAGCTAAATCTTGACACAAGGTGCACTTTAGTCTTCTGCTTGGAACGAATACGTCTGCTCTTTTCTCTATCTGATTTTTATTGTTTTTATTTCAGACCGTTCAAAATAATGGTTCACTATATCTTCATGTATTTGTCACTGAACATGGTTATTCTCCAAACCCTGAGGATGGTGATTCCTATTCGAAACGGTATTCATTCTCAAAAACAAAACGTTAGTATATCTGAAATATTTGTATATTTTCGATCTTAAATATCTGTTTTTCTTGTTTTATAGGTTTGAACAAGTTCAAAAAGAAAGTGTATAAAAAAACCAAAAACTTGTTAACTGGAAATACAGAACACGATGAAGAATATCAGAAAGTAAGTTCTTCTTAAAGGATGTCTTTACTACTTTCTAAGCCAGCAGACTTACGTTTCCTCTTGCTTTTGATTACAGTACGCGTATGTTGATCGACCGGCGTATTAGAAAAAATTTTGAGTTTCACGCGATCCTGGAACGCTCCATTGCCTACGTATGATATCAACTAAGTGTTCTTGAGTGAGACTAGTGCTATTTATTCTTTTTCTGACTGTATCATTCAGATCTGTAGTAGAGCACACAAAAAGACATAGTGTTTATGGTTAGTTCAGCTTTAAAAAGCCTATTTTTCTCATATTCGTTTCATTCTCAGTGGATTGAGCCTGTATTGTGCGATCTTATACGCTATGATCTTGAATGAAGATGTACGAGATGTTTTATCAGGATGTTTTACATTTTCCACTCTAATGGTTAGTAGTTAATGGTAAATCTTTTTAGGAATTTATTTATTTTTAGTGTGTGAGAAAAGTTGCCGTCTGTCCAATAGCTACATTTCGTTCATAAAGTTTCTTGAAAAACGACTTTTTGTTGTGTTTTACTCGCTCGTATCTGGAGTAAATAGTAATTGTTTTACACGTATAAATGTCTAATAGTAAAGAAGCCAAGAATATAATGAGAATGGATCAGTCTTTCGAAAGAAATCCAGTGAATCATTGAAAGAAACGTTTTTATGCCTTTCGAAGATTTTCAGACGATCTCCTGAAAATTGTACTAGAAAATTTGAAATTTAGAATCCACATTTCGAGAAAAAATAAAAGGTTAATCTCTTGTTTGTTTAGAAAGCTGATGATAAAATTGTTGAACTTCTGTCTCATTGGCACCCAAATATGACAATAAATCTTCTTGATGATCATTCACCCTGGACAAAAGGATCGATTCCTCCACCGTTGGATCAATGTAAGACGTTTTTTGTTTTCATTCTTTCTTTTATAATGTCATTTGCATTTTCTTTTAGATATCGAATTTGATATGTTAACTGGAAAATATTATCCTGTTTTATACTTGAACGATTATTGGAATCTTCTATCAGATTATTATCCAATTAATAATACCATGGAGTAGGTGGATTTAAAAGTAAATCTTTTCTACATCAAGAAATGTCAAAACAATTGCATTCCACTGAAAATTGAGTTTCGGTTAAGACTCTTCTAGAGCTAGCTGCGAAACGATTCGTTTCGTACTATTTTATATTTTTAATATGTGAACTGGACAGAGTAATCAAGAAATACATAGATAGGTTTGATTGAGAGACCTATATTTCCGTTTTTTTACCTCGGTAGTGTAGTAGGAGTGTCATTATTTTATTACTTTTTTTTCTTTTTTTTATAATTTCAGCACTTTAAACTTAACGTTGGTCTACTCTCCTTTACAACTTTGGAAATGGCAAATGTACATCTCTCAAAGTTTAAGACAATCATGGTATGGTAATTTGCTGGGAGATGATGAATCAGATGAAGATCAAGATGCCATGAAGGTAGGAAAAATTATCCCTATATTCTGTGTTTCTAAGCGGAGCCAGTTTTCACTAAAATTTGAACGAACACCAACATAGTAGAGATATATTATAATGACAAGATCAGTAATAAATTAATAGTTCAGTTTTCATATTCAGATTTTTCTATTACTAATGTTTTTCTTTACTCTTTTAGCGTGCATTGATCGAAACAAATCCTTATTTATTGATTATTACAATTTGTGTCTCCATTGTGCATACAGTATTTGAAATATTAGCATTTAAAAATGGTAAGTGAGTGGTTATACATAAATATGAACTAAACATACGCGAATTTCTCTTCATTTGTAGATATTCAATTTTGGCGAACTCGAAAATCATTAGAAGGTTTATCAGTTCGTAGTATATTTTTCAATATATTTCAAAGTGCAATAGTTTTGTTGTATGTATTTGATAATGACACAAATACAATGGTTCGAATTAGTGTCTTTGTTGGTATACTAATTGAGCTTTGGAAAATACCAAAAATTCTTACATTTGCTGTAAGTTGATGGCATAATATTTTCTCTTGCAAAAACTTTATGCAAGGTTATTCTAACTAAAATATGTTTTTTACTCTACATCACATTTTTCTGTTTATTTCAGCGTGTACCAAATGAAACATGGTTTGGGTTAATTCCTAAATTTAAATATATTTATAAACCATCATATACAGATACTTCAACGAGTGATTATGATCAAGTAAACTGTTTACAATAGCAACTTGCTATTTCTATTGTTTATGTTGTCTGTTTTTTTATTCAGAAAGCGTTCCGTTATTTATCGTGGGCATTATTTCCGTTAGTAATCGGTTATGCTATTTATTCGTTAACATATCATGAGCATAAAAGTTGGTATTCATTTGTATTAAGTACCATTTATGGATTTTTACTCACATTTGGTAGGTTTCTTTAGCGTATTATTTGATAAAAAAATTAATTTTTCACACTTTGTTTTATCCTGATGTTCTAACCATTAAGGTTTTATAATGATGACACCCCAGTTGTTTATTAATTATAAATTAAAATCTGTCGCACATCTACCATGGCGTATGATGACGTACAAGGCATTAAATACATTTATTGACGATATGTTTGCATTTGTCATCAAAATGCCAACAATGTATCGAATTGGATGTTTTCGAGATGGTAAGTCAAATGATTTTATAAGACGAAACGTTTTTTTTTCAATTATCGATTGTCCCAATTAAGTGAGAAATTCACATATAAAGTGGACAATCGAGAATATTTTAAGCATTAGAATACATTCTAGCATTCAAATTGAAACGTTAATTGCTTATTCCATTATTATTATTTTCTTTTTAGATATTATATTTTTTATCTATTTATATCAACGTTACATCTATCCTGTTGATCGCCGTCGAACAAATGAATTTGGTACATCAGGTGAAAATGAAACAGGTGCACCTAATCTTCAGCAACTCGAACAGGGTCACTCTGATTTACAACAACAACCGCCTTCCGATTCGCCGTCCGATGTTGACTCAGAATACATTATTGTACCTTCACCATCATCGTCTCAAGAAGTGGAAACACTTCGTCATCGAAAAGTATCAAAGTCAGATGAACAAACGACAAATTCTGATGATGAACACCAGCAGACAACTGATCTAAATCATACAACCGATAACAATATTGTTGAAGATCAACATAGAAAGACAGACTAATTTGATGGAGACGGGTTTTGCTGTTGTCTATTTGTTAGTTCTCTCTCTCATCAGTGAGTAATTTTTGTGTTTTTGTACTTCTACTTTATACGTGTGTGCATGTGTGCGTATATTCCTATTTGAGTTTTATTCTTATCGTTTTGTTGTAAACAATTTTATTCAACAATTTTTTTTTGTAAAATTTAAAATATGACAACGTATATCTTTTATTTCTGTTTATTTCCCAGATTTTCTAGCATACCATCTACAAGGAAATGCAGTCTCTCCTTCAAAATCATTGATTGTTTTCGTTTCGCACGAATGTTTCTAGTATTTGACTTAGAAACTTACTTTTAAAATATCTAAGCGACAGCAAGAACCAATGACGTAGCTGCTAATCGATTATAGAAATAATTTGATATTATGTTGTTATTTGTAAAGAGATTCTTTTTGTTCGTATCTTGTTATCAAGAACTTTGAATAACGCTTTACTAAATCTTTGTATTGTTTTTTCTGCTTTCAAACTAAAAGATAGTTCTTTAAAATCTTCCTCAACTTCTTGACAACTTGATTTGAACAACTTGATTTTTTGTTTTATTTTTAGATATTTTTCGCCCCCGTGTGCGCGTTTTTGAAATTATAAAAAAAGTATAAATACTTAATCATGGTTCGAATGAATGCATTAGCTGATGCCTTAAAATCCATAAACAATGCTGAAAAACGTCACAAGCGACAGGTTTTAATACGACCATGTTCAAAAGTTATTGTCAAATTTCTAACTGTGATGATGAAACACGGTAAGTGAAATTGTCATTGTCTATGTACCCCTTGAGATCAGGATTTTCCATTGTTTTTGATTATGGTGGGAAATTTGAACTTTGTTATACAGCAGTTAGCAGCCAAGAAAAAAAAAGAGAGTAAAAAAGTTTAAAGATGAGAAAATAAGTAACCACCACTCTAATTGAAAATGATATTTGAGACTGGACAGACTTTGACATTATTATTCGAGTTACATAAAGCAGTGGCGGATCCAGAAAAAATTTTCGGTGCTGGCGGATTTGGACAAAAGAGCAAGTTTAACAACTTTGCTTAGGAGTTTCTAGACGACATGATTTTTAGTTCTTTTCCTTTATTACTATGTTGCACAAGAAGAAGAGTATAATATGATATCAAAAATTTCCATGCTGGCGGCCGCCACTAGCACCCTAAATCCGCCACTGACATAAAGAACAGTTTATTCATGGAACCATACATTATTTTTCTCAAAATTCTCGAGGAAAAAAATGCTCTATCCTATTCTCTCCTACAGGATTAGGATGTAACAGTTTTCGTGACATTAAATGTATAATAAATAGCAAAAACGACTCGTCATTCTACAGTAAAAAATATATATAATTCTGATTTTTAAACAATCTCGTTTGGAGGTGAATATAGTGCAAAAATAATTCTCTGATCTTGTTTCAACTACAATTATTAGAAAATGGTGTTAGTCGAAAAGTTCGATAACATCGATAAGATTAATAAGTTCAAGTGATCATTTTTGGAAAAGTAGCTCAAGAGAAGGTTCTATTATATAAAATTATACAGTGAAAGAAATTTATTAATGGAAAAATCATAGTATAAAATAGGATAAGATCATAATTATGTAGAGTAGGATTAGGAGATGTAGTTGTTGTTGTTGTTTTTATAGATTATAAGATGTCAGAAAACTTGTAACCTGCTAAACTTTACACAGAATTTTATTGAAAGTCTTATCTTATTAGATTTAACTCCAGTTGATTTCTATCGATTTCAGGTTATATTGGCGAATTTGAAATTGTTGATGATCATCGTTCAGGAAAAATTGTCGTGAATTTAAATGGCCGATTAAATAAAGTATGTTTATTTCTTCACGTCATCTATTTTCGTTATGTTATTTTTTATTCTTAATTTTTAGTGTGGTGTAATCAGTCCTCGATTTGATTGTACATTAAGAGAAATTGAAACATGGACAAAAAATCTTTTACCATCACGTCAATTTGGGTATGTTGAAACGATTCATTTTTTTATCTAAAACAGTTAATTTTTTATATATATTTAATTGTAGTTTTATCGTGTTAACAACGTCTCATGGAATATTGGACCATGAAGAAGCAAGAAGAAAACATACGGGTGGGAAAGTATTAGGCTTCTTTTTCTAAAGATCAAGCTTAGAAAATTAGGTCTATGACGGCAACAACAACGAGGAATTATTTTTGCGAGTTTTGTTTTCAATTTTTGTTTTTGTGTCGCCTGTTATGTTGAAAACAAACGCAAAAATAAAACCATTATACTAATTTAAGAAGAGAAAAGCTTGTCAACGTTGTCCTAGTGGATAAAAATGTAAAAACTTTCTTCATAAATATACACATAGCATAATGAACATAGTGTGAATAGTCACTATTGAAAGAAGAAATATTCTCATTCTAACGTATAACAGATAGCTGACATTTTGAACTGGCACTGTCCATAAAAAGAAACTGTAAAAATAGTCATTTGGCCCCAGAATTCCCTTTAAATTTAAAACTTTGTTTTTCTTTTCGATGCAGGAAAGCCCTAAAAATTTTCAGAAAAATAACATTTGACAAAACCAATTATCTAAGATTATAACAATACAAATATCAACTATTTTAGAGATCATCAGAAAGTTCGTCTAGAAAATGTCGTTTGAGAATTGACTAAATTGACAAGCAGATTTCAAATAAGTCTTCATTAGGTGTATAATGACTTCACTATTGACCTTCACTGTAGTTCACGGTTATGATGTTAAATTAAGACTACTGTAATAATGCCAGATTGTACAACTTTTTGATTCATTTGTATGTTAACAAGAATACAATTAACAGAAAAGTTTAAAATTTAGTTATAAATTTTGGTAGTGATAATAAAAGATAAAGGATACAGCTAATATATTTAATTCAATATTTCTGATTAGAAAGTTAAAAGATATCCTTGGATCTGATGGATGAACAAACGTTCCTTTAGTACACGTACAAAAATAATTCACGACTTTTCTCGACCATTGGCCAGGTAGACTAACTTGAAATTTCTTATCTGTACCAAAAAAACCTTTAAACTAAAAGTATAGTAATAAATAGCTGAAAACAACGATTTTTTTTACGTTCTCCGATATTTTGTCTACAATTGTAATAAACAGACATCAGATTCCTGTTTAGCATACAAAGTTACGTGAAATGAAATAACTCATCTAATTCTGAAACAATGATGAACGGTGAAATTTCAATAATCTACTCTATAGTTTCCTGGCCAGTTAAATTTATTTCGCTTAAATTTGAAACATTCATTAAACAGCGAATTTTAGATTTATTATTTCGAACGTTACTTCATATGTTTAACTTTTCGAGATGTATCATATGACTGACGCCCATTCACTGGAAATAAGAATCAGCATTTCCTGGGCGAGATTTTAGAAAAAAAGTAGAAATTTATCCATTCGAATATGGGCTGTTACTTCGTGTTTAACACAAGTTTATTTAAAACTAATTTTCACCTAAATGAAGTGTAAAGAATACAAAGTGTCCAGTGTTATATTCTAAATTGAAGTAGTAACGCTACAATATACAAAAAATCTATTTGTTTGTTCATGTCTGGAACTCTTCGCTTTTTTTCTTCTTTATCAAACAATAGAAGATCAGTTAAAAAATGTCTCTTTTACACGATCGTTGTTGATTTGTATATTGACATTTGAAGAAAAATGTAAAAGTTCTGTATTGATTAGGTTTAAACAAACTTGTTTTGAAGAACAAATGTACGTTTTATTGTTCACCTAAGAGATGATCATATTAAGTTCGAAGTTTAATACGCTGGAATAAAATCAGACAATACTGAGGCAAATTAAAAAACACAACTTTCTTCAATGGAAGGTAAACAGATAGAACTGAAATGTTATTGAACTTGAAAAAGAAGTCACTATAAAAGCTAAAACTATAGCGAATCTACGCAGTCTTGGAAATTTTTTTTCTCTTAAACGATGTTTTACTTAATTCCCGTTGTCCGCCGATTTCTCCGCAACAACAGCGAATGAGTAGTGGATATTATGGAGGAAAAAAAATAAAGTTGGTTTTGAGTTGCTGAAAAGTGCTTTTTCGTATTAAGCACATGTGATAACCCAGAAGATTTTCTATTTTTGGCGAGGGATATTTCCAAAAGTTTAGGAAAAATTTTCAAACTAATATTATTTTCCCATGGAGATTTTTTTGGGCCATTTTGTTACAAAATTTTTCCTAAACTTTTGGAAATATCCATCGCCAAAACTAGAAAGTCTTCTGGACTATTGAGTGTCCTGGATACGAAAAAGCACTCTTCATTAACTTAAAACCAACTTTATTTTTTTTTGTTCCGGTGGTATGATTCATTTTTTTTTATAATAGTTATGAGCTTTCAGCAAGACAACGTTAAATTCTAGAACTATTTCCTTTTGTAATGATTCATTTTTCTTTTACTACAATAGCCAGAAAGAATAAGAGGAAGTATGAATTAAAGTAATTGTGAAACATATTTGAGGAAATGTCTTTTTCTCTTGTACCGTCCATCATATGAAGATATTTATTGGATTTTACGATACCTGTTTCTTTTCTCTCCCTTTCTCTCTCTTTCTCTCTATGATAAAAAATCTTTTAATTATAATTAAATTCGACACTAACTGAATAATTCAAATACATTGTCTTAGAACATTAGTCTAGTTGTTGTCTTTTTCTACTAGGAAGGAAAAGAAAGAAAGAAAGAACGGACTGTCCCCATATATTATCAAAATGAATGAACTACTTACTTTTTCAACATCTTATGCAAACTAAACACAACACAAATTTTTACTGTACTTATCGTTAATGAGTGGTTGTAGTTACATGAATAAAAATATAATAATGACTAGTTCTATGCATGAACACATAGAGGATATAGAAAAAAAAGAAAAAGTAGTGTTTTATAAAGTGTAGTATATATATATAAACACTCTTAAACATAATATAAACTAAGAGCTTATTCTCAATTCGGTGAGTAATCGAGAGGATTTGATCTATGCACGAAAGTCTAGATACAGATAAGAATTGCACGTGTATGAAATTATTTAAGACTCTTTAGAAGAATGCGATAAGGTTTTGGTTGAACTTAGATATGATTAATAGTTATTATTAGTTAAAAAATTTTGTCTATACTCTCTGAAAGTACAGATGTATAAATTCTTTATATTTTGATTTCAAATAATAGTCTAATATAAGTAAGTAGCAGTTTAAGTGCGACGACATTGGTATGGTATAACGTTTTTCCTCTCTTCATTTATTCTTTCTACTAATGATTGATGAATGTTCTTCTTTTGTGTGTGTGTATTTGATGATATCGAACAAATTTTTTCTACATCTCATTCATTTATTCATTTATTTTTATCAATCAAGAAGATCTTTTTTCAGTTTTTTGTTTCGTATAATCTATGGAATTCTTTATGATATATGGCTTAAAATTTGAAAAAGTATGCATACATTTATTAGTCTACAGAAAAAAAATAAACGAGTGTTTGTTCATTTTTAGATTATTTTTAGACAAGTTGTCTGAAGTATAATTTCTTTGCCTACGCTTTTTTCTCTTATGGTAAACTGAGAATTACGTTTTGTGCTAAGTACAACTTAAGTAATCATTGAAAATTTTATCACATAACCCAAAATTTTTTTTTCTTGTTCAATAACCGTAAATTTTTGCAGTTTTGGCTATATTAAGCTAGAAAAAGCAAAACAGCCAAGACTCTCGTAAGTAACTTCAAAGATTTTACTCTGACGATTGAATAAAGAAAAGGAGTTTGAATTCAGATAAGTTGAATTCAATAGTTTTCATAACGACATTTTAAATAACTTAAGTATTTTCATTGTGTGAAATATACACTGAAGATCTATGACATTTTTCACATACGTAAAAATGCGCTTTGCTTATTTATTTTTCAAACATTTAACCAGATAAAGGATCGATACCCTCATGCCATGGTATTAGATATGTTGTTTTAAATAATAATGAAATAAGATGATTCACGCTGTTATCATTGTCTATTGGAATAACAATTTTTTTCTCCTTTATCCTGTAATGATTATTAGAGATTTTTGAACTATGTGTGTGTTAGTACATAGTACACGTAATATTTACTAATATGATTAAACCGGTTCTAACATGAATATAGTTGTGAACATACAATGATCCTATTCCATCTCTAGTACAAGATTACGCGCGTGTGTGTGTATGTGTGCTATATATACATAGAACTCCCTCATACACTATTTTGTACTAAACTATATATCTATTACTGTGTATTTTTGCAAGTTAATAAGAGAATAATAACAATAGAAAGAAGAGAAAGCTCAATCTTAATAGTCTTATCTGACAAAATTACATGACAATTGTTCTTGCAACATTCTTAATATTTGTATGAGTAGGTTTTATTTTTGTGCCATTTGATATGGTATCAAATATAGGTAAATTTTAAGCATTTTTGAGTAGATAAATCACCATGATGCATGGTGAGGATGTATATATTGTTAAATAACGTAGTTGCTGTCAAAATGCTGTTTGAAATTGTGTGTGTAAACAAAATAGTGTAGTGTGAATGTTACGACACAAGGACATTCATAATGGATCGTTCAATCGACAGATTGACACATATATGTCCTCCATAATATATACATATTTTAAACTAACCTCTTCAATGTATGTCATTTTCTACACTTTTAAAAAAGGTAATTTAACTTCATTTATATTTAGAAGAAAAAAAATCTTCAAAATAAAAGTGTTCAAGTGACGCATATATGATGTAACTCTCATGAAGTGAATTTTAGTTGTCCAACAAACTGATCATTTGGACATTGAGTGACGTTTAGGTTAAATATTATGCAAATGTACTAAAAAATGGTACCAAAAATCTTAGAATATAACTCATCTCTTCATTTCTGTGCACAGAATAAGATAACTGTTTTGGTCTATTGAAACGATTATTATTTAGATATATCTCACTGACCTATCTATGACACAGCTGTATTTCAATTAGACAACTCTTATATAGGACTTTACATGTCTTATAAGGATTCTCAATCAAAATAGAATATTTAACGATACTAGAAGTATTTATAATCCAATTAGCGAGCCTAATTCAACTTTTCTCACATTTAGATTCATAGGTTTCGAACAAAACTTACTACGGTGCTACGATAGTTAAATTAGAGAATAATAGAGAGTAGTATGTATGTTTGACACAACAAAATTATTTTGATTTACAATGGGTTGTCATTTTTGATCTAGATTATTATCATTAGTATGGAACATATAATAGATGTCTCATACATCAACGTAATAAGTTATATTTAATACTTAGAAATCTTTTAGATTACAGATGAGATCTATATACAGAAAAAATAATTAGAAATACAAATGTTGTAATTTGTAATAATCCGTTGTTTTGAAAAAAGAATACATATAAAGTTCTCAGCTTTCTCTAGTTCTTTTACTACTGCTTACACATATTGAAAGTAAAGCTGATCGTATGAAAATTCAATTTTTTTTGTCAAAATATTATTAAATAAAAATGTATGAACTTTCTTTTCGTTTAATAGTCCTGCTGTTTTTATTATTTAATTTAACTTTGATGATATTTATGTTTTATTTTTTCCAAAAATAAGATTAATTATCACTATATATCACAAAATCTCTCAAGTGTCAGTATCAGTAAGTGCATAATTATACTTATTTTAAAAAATACTTAACTACTATGTATCCTTAAGCCAACGAAAGTTTATATAAATATTTATATCATCATCTATCACTGATTGTTTTATTAGAGGTTTCACTGTTTTGCCTCACGTCACATACAAAAAAAAAAGTCCTTCTAGTTTCGCTCTTAATTGGTATGTGGGATTTTTTTTTTGAAATCTCTTGCGATGATTATTGAATACATTTTTCCTTGTACTCAATCATCTGTGTTGGTGACTTTTCAAGAAAACAAAAAGAAAAAATGATTTCTTTTCTTATTGTACGCCAATATTGCGACAAATCTATAATAAATTAAAATAAGACCCTTATATTATACAATTTCCGGTATTCTCCCTTTTACTGTATATATTATAGTCGCGCCCGCCTCCCACAAATCTATAAAATATACGTACGGTGACATACCGTATCGATTTTCTTTTTTCATATGTTTTTAGTCTGTCACTTTTTTTCTTTTCTTTGTTCTCCTATTACAGACTAAGCAAAGTATCGTATACAGATAATAGGTAATTTGTACTATTTGACTATGGTAATAATAAACAATCCAATATATATTTTCTCTCTATCTGTATATCTACATAGATCGTGTGAAAGAGATTGACAAACTTATGGTAAGTAAGAATAGGGTATATTTAATCTATTACACATGTTTTGTTGCTTTACAAAACACAAAGGACTTTTTTTTATAAAATCATTTCCATTAGAGAAAAACTAATAGCATATAAATATTGTCAATAGTTTTAAAAGAGATAACAGTTAAAGAGTATTCAGTTAATTGCTTCAATAGATAATAAAGGAGTTGATAGAATAAGTATTAATTAAGCATAAGAGTAAGAAAGTTTATGATAGTTCAGAATATTAGTTTCATTGTTTTGACATGGCCACTTTATAATACATCAGAACAAAAAAAAGAGTAAGTGTGAAAATCTAGTTGTGCTTGCAGTTAGATTAAAAGTTACATTACCTAGCTGCAAGGTGAGCGAAATCGTGTTTTAGCTTAAGCTATTGTTGAATCTATCGATTAATTAATAATGACAATAGGTAGCTACACAGACAATGAAGTTAGACGAAATTTTTATTTATTTCACTGCAGCCAGATTCGAACTACATAAATGTAGCTTTAATCCAGATACAAGTGCATACCGCACCATTCTCCAAAGCATTTTCACACGTTTTATTATATCTTGGTTAAATATTCGATTTTCGTTTTCTTTTTAATTCTATGTGTATAGTAAAAACAAAACTCATGATGTGATCAATTGTGTGTACTTCCACTAAGATTAAACAAAAATTCTATAGTCTTTAGTTGTCTTTGTCTGATGCGATATGAGTTTCTATTGAGGATTTTATATAAAACTTGTAGGGCTTCATGAGGACTGTAAAATCAAATGATATTTATAGACAGACGCGAGTAAACATACGAATTGGACAGCTTGTAACAACAACAAAAAATGAAAAATTTAAGAAAGAGTCGAATGTTTTGGTGTTTCTTGTCTTACGTGACATTTTTACAATTATGCATCTATGTTTATTAGAACATTGCACATGTATGAACAATTTTTTTCGAAAAGGGCGACAATATTTACAATACGTATAAAGTCACGTACGACTCCTTTGATATATTATTATTATTATTATTATTATTATTTCTATAGTATGATTTTTGTTACTTTCATTATCACCAATATCATATTGACATATATAGATAAAATATGATCGGTACTCTATTGTAAAAAATTATGCTGACATAAAATGATGCAGACACATGAATATATGATATACGTTTACCTTTTTAAAGAAAAAGTAACAAAGGAATTATAAATAGCGCCGCGTCACATTACAAATTCTCAGAGCGAAAAAGTGAAAGAAATATCTAAATAGTCAAGGTCTTCAAATTCTAGAATAATCTAGTAAGGATTTTTCTACATTTATGTTATTTCTGAAGTGACAAAAAAATGTACGATTATTTTAAAATGATCAATCGTCGATATTTTCTTAAAAATAGAAGTGCACTCTTAAAGTGAAAATAAATGTGTCTATCGATAGACTAAAATAGTGGCAATTTTTATCTCAAATGCACAATAATATATCTAGCACCAATATTGTTCACATTCAACTGGTTTAGAATAAAGTTAAGTCAACTAGAGGAAATAAATAAAAGGAGAAGGGCATTTGTCATATAAACAAGATGTGCAAAAGACCGATACCTCCTTATTAGTTAGACTGTTAGAATTTTTCATTTATACTTGTCTTGTCATTAACAATTGTAAATCGTTGTTTTGAAATTACAGAAATGAAAAATGTATGAAATCTGCACATATCATTTGTAGAACAAGAAGGAACCACAATTGTTGTCTCGTCCAAAATGTTTTTCCTTCAACTTCACTCTTCAAATATGAGTATATTTGTCATCTATACAGACATTTTATTTTCATCTAATAATAAACTTATAAGTCATGAAACCTTCAAAATAGATTCATTCTTTAACAGATGAGAATGAAACCCTAGAGCAGTATATCATCATTATTGTTTTTCCCTTACTCAAAGGATACGAAAATTATCTGGTCACTCTATATTATGATTTTTATTTTATTTATTACTTTACACCAAATGAACTGTACATAAATCTTTCTTATTAATCATAACTATTATTCTTTTCTATTCATTTTTAGTGTATAGGTGAATGTAGTTTTGTCTACTCTTTTGAATGATATATTTGAAAAATAGTTTTCTTTTATTAGACTTCAAGTTGAGGAATTAAATTATTTATAAGTTTACGGTATAGTATTAAAACTTAAATTTTCAGACCTTGAAAAGTATATTTTTTACGAAATATTTTATTTCAACATGTTCTAAGCATTTACTCTTTCGATTGACGTAGTATACATGTACACATCGAATTTCCTCAAGTTCAGTATAGAAAAATATAAGAAAATGTAATCGAACAAATGTTTATTTGGTTTTAAAATATGCTCAAATTTAAAACAGTTTTATAAAGAATGTTAGATAAAAAAACTTGTAATCAACCAGGGATAAAGCCTAGACATCACCCTATTCAATAGATGTAAGAAGAATTTATCTTAACCCTTTTTGTAATGAAGGACATTGACTGAATGACCAGCTATTTTTTAATGTTTACTGTAGATGTATTCATTATATAAGATGCAGACTTTTTTTTTTTCTAAAAAACTTTTATATGAGATGGTTATAAAAATCTATCATGCGCTATAGAATATCGCTTGTAATATCACTTATATTTATCAGTTTCATGCGCATAAAACAAGGTAATATAATAAAAAAGTATCGTTGTATTTTCTATAGTTATTCTTGCGTCAAGTTATAAAAGTGATTAATCAGATGACAAATAGCAATCTGCACTTATTTTGAGTAAACAAAAGAATCAATACGGTACTTTAAAAGGACTATGTAGAAACAAATTTCCGCTCTTGTATGCATAAAAAAAGGTTTATTAGTGCCATTAGACTGATAATTTTTTAAATTTCATACAATTCTATTTGATGTAAAAAGATCGTTAAAAAATCATGTTCAACCAGAAATGATACGCCAATTAACATTACTAGGTATCCTCTTTGAGCCTTCCTTTCGTTTCATCTAAAAATGTGACAAAAGAAAAAAATAGATCCATCTTGTTATTACTCAAGGTACAATGCACATCAGAACAGCATCATCACTTTTCTTATAGTTATGTGGAATAAATGAATGAATGAAAAAAAAAAGTAAGTGTCCACTAACACAGAGTATCGGCGTTATGTTAAGAAAAAATATTCATTAAGAAAACAGAATAAAAAAAGTCTGACAAAGAAAAAAAATGTTTTTTTTTTTTTTTTATTATAACATTTCAATATACACACCGCCACATCTACTTTTTTACAGTTCTCTCTCTTTCTCTTTTTAAGATATTTATACCATTTGAAAAAAAAAGAAGAACGAAACGAAAAATTTTTACGTCTAATATGGAACATTTCGTAATTTTTATAACGTTAATAATAATTTGACATAATGGATTTTCTTAATGTGTTATTGTCGTTCAATTTTTGACACAAATGTCTTTTTCTTTTACTTAATTGTTCATTATTATTTTTCTGTTCTTTTAGAATATCTACAATGTAATCGTTTATCAAATTGGTGCATGGCATAAATTCTCTATGTTCAATAAATTGTCGTCAGCTTGATTAGCAATTATTAAAACTAAATATATTGAAATTCTTTCAGGTTTATAATATCAATGAGATGTCATCATCGGATAAAAAAAGTCTTTTTTTTCGATGTTTACGTTCGTCATCCCCCGTTCGTTCATCGCCAAAAGAATATCAGCAACAAAAATCGAAAGGCAACAATTGTTGTTATTGTTGTTATTCAACAAAAACAAAAACAAAAACAGAACTATCATCGTCGGTTACAACATCATCTGATACTACCGTTGAAAACAGTACAAAAGGATTTTTTAAAAGAATTCAATGTTTTAAAGGTAAAAATAAACCTAAATTAACATACACTTGACAAGAATCAGTACTAGATGTAAACAGAAAAAAAAGTTGAAGGAGCAAATAAAGAGCGAAGTGACATAAACTAGTTGCCAACTGCGCTCTGCGAAGATTGGAAGCCGACTGAGTGAACGCTTGTGAGAAGCAAGTAAGACAGAAACGAAAATTGTAAATATTAAGAAGAGAATAAGAATCTTAATAAGTCTCTACTGCACTCATGCTATTGACGGCAAGCGTTCTCTATCTCTATGTATAACTTTCCCTTCTTCTCTTTTACACTATCGCATGTTACTTATTTCGATCATTGAAAGTTTCGAAGTTCCAACTTTTGAGTGACCCTGTTTAGAGCATATACCTGAGAAAACTAAAAATGGTAACGTAAAAACAACCTCGGATGTGGTCGTAATCAGTGTGAGTTTTATATTCTCTTTTTTGTCCCAGTCTTCTATGACTTAAAATTACCGAAATCGACGGACAGAAAACGCACTCGAGGTGTGGAGAAAGAAAGAAAGAAAGAACTAGATGCCAACTGCGCTCTGCGAAGATTGGAAGCCGACTGAGTGAACGCTTGTAAGAAAGAAGACAAACGAAATTGTAAATATTAAGAAGAGAATAAGAATCTTAATTATTCACATTATGTATCAGCTGATTCATTATCCTATCATACATTCTGCTATAGCTTTCATAATAACTACGAACGATATCACGTGACGATTAATTATCTCATAGGAAAAACGATAGAGTTTTCTAAAAAACATACTCATTTTGTACCACTGATTATAGGATAACTGAAGCAAATATCCGAAAACTGACTTTAGTTGTGTCATGTACGACTCTTCTATTTTCGAATAATCTTGTTCTCAAATCTGTACGATTAGACATAACCGAGAACGGTGGGCAGAAAAAACGCTCTCGAGGTGTAGAAAAATAACTAAAAAAAGAAAGAAGAACATGCGGAACCTCTAGAAAAAAGCAATAAGCCAATAGCTCACTACGTTCACTCAGTCGGCTTAAAAATGCCTTTTTGCAGATAAAGAGTGATCCATAAGTTTTGGATCCTCTGAAGAAAAGTTTTTGTTCCTTCTTACTGTCGATATAGAAAACAGAGCTACCCTTATAAAAATTTACAGTGGAAATCATCTGACCGTAAGAGATTACATATTAAAGTTTGAGTTTTTTCTTGATTCATAGTAAGAAAGAAAACCCCTTTTTCCAGAGGATCCATGGATCATCCTTTATCTTTGAACTTAGTAGTTTAAGTGATCATCTCATCTACTATTTAATGTCTGTTTTATCTTGAGTAATTAGTAGGTTTGTTCGACATTTTCAATCATCTCAGAATAAGTTGAGAGGACAAACCAGTATCGCTATTCTATTACATTTATGAAATATAGAATAAAATAAGTTTTATCATTAGAATCGATGATGCATAAATTTTGATCATCATAACATAAAAACATTAGCAAAGAAATATATCTTTTCAACTTGTCAACGCTATGTCGCGTGTTCCACTTTTTTTTTTCTTTTTGCATAATTTTAGTGTAGTCACTCTTCTTTTTATTTAGCTCATAAAAGGAAGATTCCATGTCGAAAAAATTTTTATCAAAATAATGTCACATCTGAACAACAACAAGAAACGACGACAAAAATTGAGACAATTCAACGACAACCTGAAAAAGACGAACTCTCAGATAATATTGACGTCATTTCACCGACACAAATCATTCGTAGTTCTCAATCGATTCCATTATTATCGACAAAAGATTTAAATCATCAACATGAAACAACAACAGCACCCAGCACCTCATTCTATAATTCTGCATCACCTTTTTACTCATATAAACGCGAAAATAGTTTAATATTAAATAGAAATAAACGGAATGAATCCTGTTCACTTGTCGATATTGAAGTAGCATCTACCACTAATGATACCCCAACAGATCGTTCATATACACCAAATAATTATTTAATAAACATAAATAAGGATTCCAATCGTCAGAAAAGTGGTTGTTTTACACCGCATAGTTTTGCTAGTGGAGAATTTTCATCTACAGATCTATCCGCTTATTCAACACAAAGTCTATTAAGACGTTTAATTGATAAAGCTAATTTACTAAATGAATTTTATGCCGATTGTTGTGCTAAAACAACCGATCACATTATTAAAACAGAAGATGAGAAAGAAGAAGAAATTATAAATAAGACACCACCATTAACAACAGATTCCTATTTATCATCAAAACATTCATCATCGGTGAAACGTTTGATCGATGATGATTCACGAACAACTGTACCGAAATATAAACATCGTAGTATATACGATAATTTAAGTGAAGATAGTCGATTTAATTTGTATTCGGATGAAGATAATGTTCTTAGAGAACTAATTCGTTTTAATAATGATATTGATTTGATTTTATCACGTTTGGAAATGGAAGGCGAACAATTACAACACACAACATCAACAAAACCACGTTCACATTCACCTACAAATCAATTATTATTAGACGATAATAATTTTGATTCAAAAGAACATTTAAATAATAATAATTCGACAATGAAATCATCAATAACATTAGGACAAAGACAAGAAAGTCAAGAATCCGAATTATTATTACTGGATGATCAACAATTTTACGAACGGTAAGTTCTCGCCTCTTTTATTATCAAGAATAATAATCATCTATTTTGTGAAGTTAAATCTCACAATTATGTGTTTATGATTTTGAATATTTTAAATGTAAAGCTAGTGGTGAGAGATACTGTTCATGCTAAATTGTAGAATTACCTGAAGATTTTGATTATAGTGAGTTTTGTATATTTAATCTCTAGTGTGATGAGTTACAACATCAACTAACTACTAATTTTTGTCGAAATATGTCATCGTCAGTGTTATTTCACACATTCATTAGCACTTATGTATGATGAAAATTCGAAAGTCTTACTTATATACGCGTGTTAGATTATCACGCACGAAACACGACTGATTTAATACTTTTTTCTTGATGGAAGACATAGTAATCAGTTGCTTAGAGTGGTTAAGACGATATGCTGTCAAGTTCTTCTCTAAGAATGACGCATGATAAAATTGATAATCTTTTTCTTTTTTTTTAGTAATGTCAGAGTTAGTTGTTTAAATAGTTAGGAAAAAAAAGATAACGGATGGTTTCAGTCTTATATCTTTTTTATATCATTGAAATTATTTTATATATTCACTTTTCCTTTATTTTTCATGACACAGTATTGATGACATTGAGGGTTTCACAGAACTTATTAGATAATTTTTTTGCTGTTTGTTCTTAAGTCGAACGTTGACATAACATCTATATAATTCAAACTTAAAAATAGACTTGTGTCTGGGAATTAGTTAGTTACACATACTTTTTGAGGAAAAATTATGTTTTTAGTCATTCTAATACTTGATTGAAACAACACATTCGTAAATTACTGATGTTTTTTAGTCAATATAAAAACTATTGGTTCCATTATCTATTTCGAAATTCTCTAAAATTGATACTGTTTTTTTTCTGATTTCATCTTGTCGCTGAAGTTGAGAAATAAAAGAATTTTCGGTTCAATATCAACCGATTATAACACAAACTATAGTGTAAAAGTATATTGAAGTGCTTTTTTGATTCGTTTTCTATTTTTACTCAATAAATATTAAACGAAAGTAGTATAGTATAGTATTTCTATTGAGAAAAACTACTCCACTACTCTAAAAATTCTAAAGAATAAACACTATGAAACTATTGAACTTTGAATGAGTGATTGTTCATCTACCAATGTTTGAGTTATAACGCGTAGTTCCGTTTATTGGTCTTATATATCTATTTTGCTAATTTACTTTGAAATGCGTATTTGAGACATTGTGTTTTTGGACAGTTCTACTACTGTTGTTTCTCATGAGAATAAAAAATAGAATGCCAAGCATGATGTAGAGTCACTTGACTCTTTACGCTGTTATAGACTTGATGATCAGTTATGAGAATCTAAAACAGGAAAAAAAGAAATGATGAGAAAAGAAAGAAAATACGATTAGTAACTTTTCCATCTTTTAGACTTTTTTTTGCTTATCATTAAATATAGAATGACATATGATATACGTTCAAAAAACATTACAGTAGACGACGACGACGACTAGGGGATATATATGCAGGTACATATATAGTCCACTCTATTACGAAAGTTTTCTTTAATTTGCTCATGAACTTACAAATTGAACAAACATAAACATGGAACAAGCAATATCAAATCGAAAACAATTTCTATCAGAAAGGTATCAAGTTTGTCCATTTTTTCCGGTAGAAAACGAGTATTCTAATAAATAAATGAGTTTTTGTTGAGAAGTACGTTCTCTTGTCGACACAGTAATAAAAAGACAATAGTCCACTAAAGGTATATCTTATTTATTCTCAGGGAGTACCTCATAGCTGTATAGAATTTGATCTTTTATCAATAAATGTTTATGTAATTATTATATCAGCTCTTCTTTCCTTAAAGAGAGAAAGTGGCCCGTTGATTGAATAACATCTAAGAAGATTTGTTGACACATCCGTATATCTATTCTCATAATCACATTAAATATGTTAACAACTAGACATTAGATATCCTTCTGTCATGGTCAGAGAGAGAGAACTCATATCTATGACGCACATAGTCAAAAAAAGATGTTATATATCTCCCTTTTGTTCTTTCTGAGAAAATAACTTCTTTTTAAACTATTCCTTCGTTTCCACGTTAACATTCTTGGACAAGTTTGAACCAAAGTTACTGGTTTTATCATTAATATTCAGTGTAATTCCCCGTTAGTTAAATTTTAAAGTTCATTTTAAAGTAAGTTCATAATATTTGTTATGTACATTTTTCAACAAGTGTAAAGACCGTCTCTGCAAATGACTCATTTTTTTGTCGAACATTAAAATTCAGATATACATTTATCAACGAGTAATCTGATGGATCTAGTTTTAGAATCTTTATCTTTTTCGATATTGAATAACGTTTTTTTTGAAGTGTAATATTATTAGTGACGAGTCCTGAAAACCTTCGTACCTCGCAGAATTTCTTTGATACATACTGCACCGTAATTTGTAGAGCTAACACTGCTCTATAAAGTAAGATGTGATCCAATTGAGTGCAATACTGTGGAACAAAGTTCAGAGCATTTGTGTACTACAGCCTAAAATGTAGCAATAAATGAACGACTGATATTTTTGTTGAGGATACTGACCTTACTGCCATTTGTTACACAGTATATTTTTCCCAGCATTATTTAGCGCATTCTAATAAATACTTTTTGGATAACAATTTAGACAAAATACAGAGAATGAAATGAATGATTTTTGAAATTCGTTGCCATTATGGCACAATTTCAACAATAGTTCACGTTAATATGTAAATTGAAATGTCTAGAATTGTTTAGAACTAACACAGTCTTTGTATATAGTATCAAAACTAAGAAACTAAGAAAAGTGAGCTGTACCAAGAGCCTGATTTTACTTATTTATTGAAATTTTTATCGAGCCATCTATGCTCATTTCAATCTTTAAGTTCTGAAAGTTTCGTTTGAACCAGTTGCACGATACGGAATAAAATTACTCGGAGAACCAAAGAAAACGTTGGATAAACCATTAAGCATTTTTATAATCTTCTGAAAATTCTGTAATTCTTCTTCGAATACATAAGTTCTCTTTATAGAAATTATACCTTGACAGTGCAAAAAGTCGTTAATCCGTTGCCGCGATGATTTTTAGGAGACATCTCTCTTTGGTGGATAGTAAAATACGTATTATTTTGCAGCAGTTTTAATTGATTTATTTGTGTGACAGTTATATATAAGTTGATAATTTCAGAAGTATTAAGATGTATGTGTATGTTGCTTTTTCCGTGCATGTTCAGCCGATTTCATGTGGACACTGAAACAAGGATTTTTTTGTTTCTTTCTTCTATAAGTAAAAAAGAAAAGGAAAACAATGCAAGTAATGTTGAACGTAATGGACGTGGAAAAAATGTGTAGATGAGTATATGATAATAAAACAAATTCGAAGGTAACACCTCTCGTTTCTTTCAAAAGATGTATAAACTGTAGTAATCCAAGAGAAAAGGGAACAGAACATAATTTTTCTACACTGCTGCTGATGATGACGTCTTTATGTAAATGTATTATATAATTCCAAACTATTATTATCTCTTAACCAAGAGCAAAAATTGTTAATACGAGATAGATATTATCATTGAGATCAAAGCAAAAATAAGTAAGCAAGAGAATAGAGAGCTACAAAAATAGCTGCAGTGTCCACTTGCAACTAGACTAAAAGTACATTTATCTAGCCGTAAGCGGACTGAAGATATATCCCATATTTATCCTGACAACACTTAGAACTCTAGAATGTCCAACGATTCAACATTTTGGCTCATTTTTATATATGTTTTTCACTAGGATCTACTTTCTAAAAAGAAATCTGTAGCTTACACAACGGATATCGGTTTTGGCATTTGGTCCTAATAGAAACCGATATTCGTACAATCCTGCTTAACCGTTTCGCAGAATACGCTTGAACCTTTTTTTCTCTGATACAAAACCTAAATCCGTTTACCTATATGTTCAAGCGTATTCTGCAAAACAGTTAAGCGGGATTGTGCGATACGAATATCGGTTATTAGGAGCAAATGTCAAAATCGATATTCGTTTTGTAAGCTACGTAGTTTTTTTAGAGAGTACGTGTCTGACAAGTTTAGAGTATATTTTATAAAAAATCTAAACTAAAATTAAATTAGATTTCTAACTTAAATCTTAAAATTTAAGACAAACTTAAGACTCTCAACCTACCTTCACTTTTTCTGAAGTATTTTTATTTAATTTGAATGCTCGATTCCAGTCTAAGTTAT
The DNA here is from genome assembly GCA_905250885.1 of Didymodactylos carnosus. Lineage (NCBI taxonomy): Eukaryota > Metazoa > Rotifera > Eurotatoria > Philodinida > Philodinidae > Didymodactylos > Didymodactylos carnosus. The sequence continues at coordinate 2,896 of CAJNOQ010001810.1, read as the reverse complement.
GTTTGTGAAACAGAGTAAGACACGTCTTAGATTAAGAAGAACTTAGGCGCGACAGTAAATTAGATTTCGACAAAAATATCAGCATGTGTTCAAAATAGCGTTCGTTATTTTATTGTATAAAGATTGATCTATCATATATTAAGTTTTCTATAAATTGAGAGTGGATAAATAGTGTGTGTATCAAGAAAAATTGAATATAATCGTACATGATTATTTTTACTTCTACTACAAGAGATCTTGAACTGACCATATCGTAATTGATCACAAAACTTTTCAGATTTGTTAGTTGCAGTCAACATCTAGACATAATTTTTGTGATGAATTCAATATAAAGATACAAAAATCTTTTTTTCCTCTATTCAGCCTCTATATCAAATTTCTCAATCGCGTGTATAAGTGATATATCTATAATAACCATATTTCCCCTGGTGTCATTCAAATGACTATTATCAATGTATTTCTGTGTGTGCGTTGACAAGGTCATGTATAAATACATTGCGGGTTATAAAATCATTATTTTCTCTCGTTTATAGATTTTCTTTTAAATCCACATAAATTTAAATCTATTATTTCGATCTCACATAAAGTTATGTTCAGTTAATGACAATGATATATGTGATACATTTTTTCTTTGTTTTTTATCCAGTAAATCAATTTTGTTCTTTTCTTTTTTGAATATAGAGTATATCACTTATCAAAATCTTTTTGTTAGTTCAACCATGTTGTGTTACGTTAATCCATACACTCTACACTCACTGCCTTATATTCGCAATGATCATACATTCATTTATCTCACCACCTACATTATCATTTTGTGTATATAAATAGGCATGTATATTCATTCAACTGTGATCTATTTTATGTAGGAAAACATCTTCAACATCACAAGGAGAATTATTAACATCACCGTCTTACGAAGTCATGCGTACAACAAGTACGACGAGTACAAATGAAATTAATGTCCATTTACTCTTATCGAACGATATTAATAGATTAAGAGAAAAAGGTATGTTCTATATCTTCTATTATTAAAGAAATATTCAAAGAATTCTATAATTCTAGCACTCACCAAATTACTCAAATTGGTTAATCTCAATTGTACTAATGATGTTATCAATAATCAGGATATCGTGTAAGCAAAAGATAAATTAAAGTAGTGAGTGTATATATAATAATTTTTCTTCTGTTTTCTAATAGCACATTGGCAAGCCTTTCAAAACTACCAAAATCATCATTATGGAAAACGAAACAAATATTTGGTGTACCATTACGTATTTATCAACAATCGAGTGGTCGTCTATTACCCTTAGCAATAACAGATGCTCTACAATATTTACGTTTACATGCGGGAAAATGTGATGGTCTATTTCGTAAACCAGGTGTTAAATCAAAAATTGATCGTCTAAGAAATGAAATTGAAACACATGATTCAGATCATATTAAGTTTGATGATTATCAGCCATATGCTGTTGCCGATGTTGTACGTCAGTATTTCCGTGAATTACCCGAATGCATCATACCACCAGCAATTACCAGGATATTATGTGATCTTATTAAATGTAGATATATATAGTTTTATTTAAACTGAAGACTTTAATTATAAGTAAGATTTTTCCATTTTAGGTTTGCCTCAAGAAGATCAACTTCTTGCCATACGCTATTCATTTCTATTGTTGCCAGATGAAACAAGGGATGTTTTAGAGACGATTTTACGCTTTTTATTTGATGTATCAATACGATCAGGCGCTAGTCAGGTGAGTCGTACGTCTATGATATATATGTGTTGATGTTTTTTGTTATTGTTTTCTAGACAACCTGTCGAAGTTTAGCTCGAATATTTGTTCCATCTGTATTTCAATCGTATCATGAATTACGTTCAACAAAATTAACGTGGTGGAAATGGCGTAAAGAAATAAAACTTGATTCTATTGCACAAGAAAGTGAACGATTAACATTAGAATTATGTCTAATGGCAATGATATTAAATGTGGATGTTTTATGTAGGGTAAGAACGCTGTTTCTTTTTCCTGCTCTTCAATCACTTACTCGAAACAAATCTAAACTGTAGGTACCAAGTGCACTATCTGAAGAATTACAGTTACCTAGTCAACGTATAACAAAACGTCTTGATAGTTTAATTCGAAGTGAATGCAATGGAGAATTTTTAATCAAAGAATATATTGCGAAAGAAAGTGAACGGTTTATTCAGGTATCATATTGTATTTAATCACTTAAAGAGAATATACAATGTTTCAATTATTCCCTTTAGCAATTACAAAATACCAAATATAAAAGTGTTCAATTACCAACAAATGATTTGGATATTAATGAGCTTGGCATTCATAAACAAAAATTAGTAAGAACAGAATTAGCACCGTTGCCAACATGGAAATGTTCAGTAGATATACCGGCTAATATTAAACAAGTATCCCATCGAATTCTAAATGAAAGGTGAGTACCAGTACTAACATTCATTTCAATAATTTCTATCTCTTTATTTAACTTTTAGATATATGTGGGATTCAAATTTTGCCGAATCACGAATTGTTGAAAAATTAGATGATGATACCGAAATTCTTCAATATGTATTAAATTTTCTTGATTTAGTTCCTGTTCGGTCATTTTGTGAATTTAGGTACACATTTTTACAAGAAAGTTGAAGCCCTCTGTCCAAGCTAAAAAATAAGTTTCACATAGCTCTATTTGGGGCCGTGTGATCTGTTTAATGCAGAAGTTATAGCAACTCTAAGGAATGCTTTCTATCGCAAGGTAAGATGCACCCAGGGCAGCCTTGCAGTGAAATTTATTTTTCGACACTTCATACACCATTCGATAGAGAATTTCGCGGTGATCACGAATATCACTTCCAAGGCTCTCAGAACCCTTTCCTCACTGA
>CAJNOQ010001809.1:0-28354 GCA_905250885.1 Didymodactylos carnosus | reverse complement strand
AGCCTTGGAAGTGATATTCGTGATCACCGCGAAATTCTCTATCGAATGGTGTATGAAGTGTCGAAAAATAAATTTCACTGCAAGGCTGCCCTGGGTGCATCTTAGTCAAAACTTATTTCAAGTCCTAAGTTGAACCGTTATATATGCTTTCAAATGTTCCGAACACGATGAAGTCAAAGAGAGAGTCTAAACCGTTTGCTGAAGTTCAGAAAAGGAGGTTAGTAAATGGTTTTTCCACTTTTTCTGAAAAATAGTAAAATCGTGTCTCCTGATAAATATCTTTCACAACATAAAAAGCGGGGCATTGTGTATATAGTTTAAATGATCCGATTGTAATGAATATTCAATAACAAAACAGAATTATCTAATTTAGCATTGTTCTCTCTAACGCAGAACGTACCCTGAATAGACACCATGCTCATATGTGATAATAAATGTGGTGATGTATTATCACTGAAATCCAGATTGAAGTAGATGAATGAATTTAGCACAGTGGGCATTTTTCCGTAGAGCAGGCGGACATTCGGCTTTATGAATTAAAAAATAATTATTTATACTCCTAATCTATTCATTTTAGGATATTATTTAGATTTATTGGACAATATGATCATGTTATAAATTATTATAAACTTCTTAATTTGCAGAATTCTCAAAAATCTCAAATTAGCGGTGTTAGGTGCATTCTGACAGTGTTTTTCGTCGAAAAGTATGATTGCCGTAGATAATCAATCAGGCTTTTCAAGAGATCTTCCACCGAAACCTATCTAGACTATCAGACTACTGGAAAATGCTATCAGAATTCTTTCTTCTTTAAAAAGTTGAATTCTGGAAAATCAATTGGTTATTGTTGTTTATATGTTCTTGCATAATTCTGTTATATTTCACAATATTCTGACAAACTCTTTCGAAAAATCTGATAGCATTTGGCAAACTTCTGCTCATTTTGGTAAAATTGTGGGATAAACACCCAGGAGTTTGTAAACGGAGAAAAATCCTAGCTGGAATGCCCTATGAATTTGGGCATTCGAGAAAGTTGTCAGCTACCGGTGAAGTTATATTTTTCTGATAGTCTACGTAGATTTCAATACAAGATCTCTTGAAAGCTTGATTTCAAAGTGATCATCCACGGTAATCATACTTTTCGACGAAAAACACTGTCAGAATGAAAGGTGAAACATAAATATGCTAAGGAACAGACATGAAACTATTTCGTGATTGCATTTATCCTGATAGTTGAATTGATTAGAGCAGCTGATCGGAAACAAGAGAATCCTTGGTTCAGCTGCCGCTCACAGTAAAAAACTCTTTTTTGCTGATAACGATTGATCTGTTCGTGAATCTTTTCACCTTTAAGTTGATGAGCAAAAGAGTATGATCCATTGGTGATCGATAGACATCTCGTCTGTATTATTGATTTTAATATTTAATTACAAGTGGTACAGCACCCAAAGAACGACGAAAATGAATGATTTGGTGACGATTAAAAACATGGAAGGATTCTGCTGATTATTTAATATTTGATGATATTCATTGGAATCAATTTGAAGATTTAGGTTTTCCATCTAAAAGTGATTTATTTACACAAAATGGTATCACAATAGTATGAATAAATTTCCTTCGACAAAGAATGTTTTTCTCTTGTTTTTCTCTCTCGTCTTTGTGTCATTTAGACTACAGATAAATATGAAAGAAGTACAAAAATCGATACTACACAACCGGCTATTATTCTTTTTAATTCAGGTCGACATGATGGTTTATTAGGACGTCAACCAATCACAAATGAAGAGCAACATGAACTTGAATTTTGGCAACATCGAGCTATTATTTATCGAATGGGTAAGTAGCTAACAAACAGTCATTTACATATACACTTAAGATTCTTTTTCTTGTTTTGTTCTGTTGAATGTAGGTCAAACTAGACTATATTCGGGATAATAATGTTCCCAATCAAATACCACCATCAAATAATTCATCATCGACAATAAATATTAACACATTCGACGCGATGGGACCCACCACTCTCCAATAACGGGTGATCCATAATAAATGGAAGAACTTTGCATTTCATATTTAATCTCTAAAGACGTTTTATCAAAAAAACAAAATATACCACAAGACGCAGCGTGAAAAGCTCTAAAATCTACAAAGTAAAGCTTATTTTAATTGTATATTTTGTGTTTAAAAAAAAACAAAATTCCGTGCAATCAATTTTTATCGCTGCGAAACTGATTCCAGAAAGTTTTGCTTTTTTAAAAACAAAAAGTATACAATTAAAACAAGCTTTACTTGATAGATTGTAGAGCTTTTCACGCTGCATCTTTTGTTTTTTCTTACTAAAACATATTAGACATATTAGGCGATAAAAAGACGAAAGAAGAAAAAAATGGAATTTCTCGTTCGGGTAGAAAAAATGATTTTTCGTAATAACAAAAATTGATCGCACGGAATTTTGCTTTTTTTTTTGAACAAACAGTATACAATTAAAATGGTTTAGGCTCGATTCGTCCCTCGTAAATTTTTATTCTCAATTCGTCCCTTAAAATATTTTTCTTGATTCGTCCCTTCTCGATTCGCCTCTCAAATGCACGCATAGGCTAAATTATTCGGCTTTTAAATTTATTTAATAAACTTTGTAAAAAGATCAACACTAATAATTAACAATATATAAACAGCTACAATTTAGAACCGTTTAGGATGCTTAAAAAAAGAAGCTCACTATCCTATATAAAGTTACGAATATTCAGTAGAGGAGTACACAAAATTCTCCGAAACATAAAAAGGCAGATCATTGGTTTCTTGGTGCCATTGGTTTAGCATTAATACTAGCCGACATTGTTGAAAGTACTTGGACGGATATTATGGATTTATACACCCCAGATGATGTTAATGCTACTGAATTCAATGATTATTTAGTTCAAACCTATGTAGATATTAGTTTATATGGGATTACTATATGGAATGTGCATGATGCAATAATTAATGATTTACCAAGAACAAACAATCATGTTGAGGGGTACAATAGTCGTTTGGAAAGTAACTTTCCAAAACACCCACATATTTATCATTTTATTGAATTGTTACGTGATGAACATTTATATCAACATCATAGAGCTGAAGAATCAGATATGCAAATAAGGAAACGAAAAAAATTATACAATAATATTGATAGTAAGTTAAAAGAATTACATGAAGAACACAAAAAAGGAACAAATGCTGAACCGGCTATTAAATGTGGTAGAGCTTTTTAAAACAACTCCAAGTAAAATATGATATCTTCACGAATAATTGGTTTGTCTTGTGGGCATAATGGTATTGTAGCTGTTTATATATTGTTAATTATTAGTGTTGGTCTTTTTACAAAGTTTAAATTACTAAATTAAATTTATTAAATAAATTTAAAAGCCGAATAATTTAGCCTATGCGTGCATTTGAGGGACGAATCAAGAAAAAATTTTAAGGGATGAATTGAGAGGACACCATTAAAATAAGCTTTACTTTGTAGATTGTAGAGCTTTTCACGCTGCGTCTTGTTGCATATTTTGTTTTTTTTAAATAAAACGTCTTTAGAGATTAAAATATGAAATGCAAAGTTTTTCCATTTATTATGGATCATCCGTTTAAATCGAATTGCGTCGAATGTGTTAATCAAGAACATACAACAGATGAGTCTGATATATTTGTTGACATGAGTCAACGTTCTTCTCATTATACAAATTGCAAATAAGAAAAATAAAATAAAAATATCATCTTCTATTGAACAAAAAGTAATTAACATTTAACTTTTTGTATATACATACGTTCAATAGTTTTTCTTTTAATTCTTAGTAATTTATTATTCGTTATTATTCTTATTCATTTATTTATTTATCTGTTCAAATTACTTAATCAAGCTAAATATCATTTTAATCATAATTTTATTCTAGTAGTTGTTGTAGCAATTATTTATTGACTTGTTTTTTTTCTCATTTAACTATTTACTATGGTTTTTGGTTTGATCAATTTTAGTTTGCAGAGAATGTAACAGAGGCGTCATCTCTTCACTCATTGGTAGAGTGGAGAGATACTTTCATTTATTCTGCGGAGGGGGTGCAACGTGCTAAAATAACGGTGACCTACTTCTCTTTTTGTGCAGTACAAAGTCTTTTTTGTGCAAAAAAAGTTAAGAAATGTGTAATCCCTCTCTTGGTACGTGCACGTTCTTTACATGTGAATATATATCAGTAACAGAACAACATATTTCTTCTTTCTACGCAATCTCAAAAACTTCTTTATTTTTTCTCTCTGTGACACAAGGAAAAATACTTGTTTTTTGTGTGGATAGATCCAAGGGATTCAACCGTTAGTGAATGACTGAACGAAACGAAAGACCGTTATACAAGCCAAAGTTAAACTCTTTGCGACTTATATCTGCTTTTCTGACGTCTTCACGTAGAATCATAACTGGTTTGCAGCTTACATACACAGCAGTTCTACTGAGAGAATAAGAATTTCTAAATCCGTCCTGCTTTATTGGAAAAATGTACCAGATCTATAGACTTCATTACTGTGTAGGCTAATCAATCTTTATTATACAAAAGTTTCAAAAAGTTCAAAAGTTGCTATTAGTGATTTTCAGGATGATGCACAGAGAATTGGAGCTCAGCCATTCCGCCTCATTCGCAGGATGCTAGAATGGCTCTAGCAACGAACTGATCGCAGCGATAATATCTACGGATATACATTCTTTGAAAGTCCAAGCGTGAATGTTTTCTTCACATACGCAAACGTCACCTTATCGGTAATATTCACACGCAAACCATAAAACATTAACTGCTTTTACTTTTATTTTGAGATCAAATACCAGTTACATGTCGATCCCAATTGATAAATACACAGACGAACTTAGACAATTTTCTTAAAAGTTTAGTAGCCCTGTAACAAGTGGAAATGAATTAGAGAGAGGAAGAGTGTGCGTGTGTTCGAGGTGCGAGTCTAATGTGAATAATTCGCTTTGATTGCATTGTGTTTCCGAAGATAAAACCGGTAAAACATGGTGAAATCAGCATCTCGGCTACCTTTTAAGAAAAGTTTTCCGTAAGCCTTAAAAAACTGTCTTTTCGAAAACTTTCATCTTTTGATAAAAAAAACAAACGCAAAAACACTTTCGATTGCAGCAATATCTAGTATTTTGCAGCTTCAAGATTTCTTGGTAACGAAACGTCGTGGAGAGGTCGGCCTGGTCTTAAAATGAAGCTAACAGTTGTGGCTACGGGCTAATAGAGCGTGATTTTTAATATTCGATCTAGATTTGCGGTTAGAGAAGTCTCTTTTGTTCAAATTAATGAGACTTTTTCGAATTTTGGACTTTAGACGCTTATCATTCTTTGGAAAAGTAAAATACCAAAAATCCGGCTCTATTGGCCTCTAGCCACATGAGTTTTCTCATTTTAACATCGTCTCGAGCTCTTCATCAATTAATTTGACGGAAAAATCTTGGAGCTACGAATAGCTCCGTTTTGACCGCTATTGCGCCTACATCTCACGAGTGATGATAAATGGAATAAAAAAAACTTTTGGTCACCATACTTTGGTATATCAAACATTCTCTGAAATTTTTGTCAAGATCAGATTTACACTTTCGGAGATAGGCTTCTGAGGGGAGGAGGTCCTTAAGAAAAACTGCTGATTCGATATGCTACAGATGCGCACGATGTCTGCACTGTTGAGCTGCCTATTCTAATTACACTAATACGGATAAGCCTAGATAAGTGGATTTTTCATCTAAATAATTTTCAAGGAAGAACTACATAGCTGTTATCAGCGTCGAAAATTGAATAAAGTGGCCTGTTCAGTTCAAAGAACTACTTCCAGTTTTGGGGAAAATTTTGAGGTCTTTTAGGGACCTCACAAACATCGAAAACATTTTCCTCTCAAAAATGGATGAAAGACACATCACTAGAACTAGAATTCGACACTGATTCCAAATATCTCCTTATTTTACTTAAAAACTTCAAGAAAAATAAAAAATCAATGATTTTTGAGAAAAGGTACTTTGGGCCTCTTCCACTTTTGACTCATTAGCTGGCTTTCAAGTGAGGTCTGGAACCTTAAATAACACAGACGTGTGTAAAATTTTTCACTCTATCCAAATCATGTCAAACGAACTTTAAAATAATTACTCTGGCATCAGTTTTTGGCCCAAAACTGAAAACGTGACCAAAATTAGACTAATCTATCGTACTATCACCATTTTTAAGTCATAATCAAGTCTTCACCAATTGAGAGAAACACAACTTAAGAATGTGTCTGTGATTCTTGGGTCGGTGCAGGTGATAGTACTTCAGGTTTGAGAAGATATTTTTTCACATTTTCTAACGGTCTAAAAACTGATATTTAAATGGCAGAAAAAACGTAACCAGCAGGGTCACTGGCAGCAGTTAAATGCCTATTATTTGACCGTTCTTTGATATTTAAATAAATGCATTTAAACGTTCCCAGTTATAATGGCAAAAAACGGCCTAAAAACTGGGTCAAATGTCATAAAAATTCCATTTAAATGCTTGTTAATAGCGTCTTAAATAGCAATCAGATACACCGTTTTCGACGTCCTGGGTAGGGATCTCCTAATTTTTCATGAATTGGACCAATCACAATTGAGCGCCGTTCTGATTAGGTGACTTTTTCGAGGGCTGATAGTAGGGGATGGTTTTGCCTGATTTCTTTTTTCGAGTGTAATGTATGATTGGAACACCTGGTGTTTGGCGGTCCTGTGTTTGTTTTAGTTCTGTACTTAGCGAGATTTCGTGAATTTCTCCCGTTACCTCTGTTTTTTAGTAGATCAAAGGGCGTGTATTACTGTTTGATATATCTCGGATTTTGTGTGCGTGTGAGTTTCGAGAGGTTGCGTCATGCCATGACGGTATGGTGTTTTTTGTGTTAGTTTCCGTTCCTTCGGCGTTTCTAATTTTCAGCAAATTTTGAGAGCATGTCTGTGTCTGGAGATCCCAGAGTTAGTAGTTTATAGGTCTATATGTAGAATCAGAGAAAAATAGTTCATTGACGAGATGTCAATGGTTGGTCTGCATCTTTTATTCCAAATTCTCAAACTTGTGTATTACTAAGAGCAAGTCAAGTGAGTCTTTCGGTGGAATCACCTTGGTATTTTTCGGCGATTTCATCCAATATGCGCCCGTGTTAGACAAGCCATTTATGTGACAGTCTGTTGGCAGAAGAAAACAGTAGGAGAATGAGATCGAAAGAAAAACTGAATGCGATATTCAACATGAGGTCGGACAAAATTATTTAATGACACTTTTGTTAAGTATGAAAAACTTAAAGTTTTACTTTAAAGTATATATGTCGCTATTCATTTATATGCTAAAGAAGATAGTTTCTCAACTCTTGCGTAATTAGTGTTGTAAGATACCAACACAGGTATTACACATACGTGATTATTTGCATTAGAAAGGACATGAAAGTGTTTCTGTCTCTATTCTGTGCGAATTAATTAAATTTAAACTAAAAAATGCAGGTTTGACAGATGAAAAGAAATTTTTCTTGATAAAATTAACTAGAAAACCTCAGCCAAAAGTTTCTGATAGATTTATTTTATTCGAAAGCTATAGTCAAAAACCTTATTTTTACTTAGATTACTAATCTAACGTTATCTTACTTACAGTGGTGCAATAAGTAATAACAATATTTTTTTTCCAATAATATTAAGATTCATTTCTTATTTCTTATTTTTATCCAACTGTACAAAAGGTGATGTTCAATAAATCTTTAGTGTTATAGATTTTGTTAGAAATAATCGACAACTGTATATATTATTTGTAAAAGTATATATAGAGGTAAGAAATTCGGTATACAAACTTCTTTAATATTAAAGTCACTTTAATAGTTTTAATTTAGCCAAGTTGAAAAAATTTTACTTGACGCCGAGTGTTTGCTGTGATTCATAAAATTGTGATTCTTTTCAACGGCAAATATTCTATGATAGTGCTAATCACATATCATACATGTCCATATTAAACGAATGCTAATGATGACGATTTCTACTTGATAACGAAGAGTTTTTCTTGCCGTCGTGCAGATTAGCCGGCCATAATAGTTCAAGGATGCTAAACAGCATTGAACTATTATAAATGGATAGATTGATAGTTGATAAATATAATTACATAATTTTATGCGCGACGAGTCTGAATTGCTCATGTTATTATGGAATAGCACCTGTTTATTACCGACTAATGCTACAATCAATGTTGAACGATTGTACAATGAATATTACTTTGATACTAGGTGTTGAGAAATAACACAAATAATAAGTCAAAAGTCGCCCGAAAGTTTTCTGGAGATTCAAATATTAATACCATTCCCAATCGAAAGAGGTTAGCTAGGAAAGAGGCCCTACATAGGTTTGCGAGTTGCACATGGAGTGATTCTACTCATATTCAGCCAATTCTAAGATTTTTTTCGTTTTATAAATGTAAATTTAGATTTTTATATGCAGCTTGACATACTAATTAGGGACCTTCCCGATGTCCAACTCCGATTTGATTGATCTATTGTCTATAGATACTGTATAGTGTCCTAGTAAAAAGAGTAAAAGGATTTGGGTTTTTATCGCTTCTTTCAAAAGTTATGAACTTTTATTTTGCCTATACCGTGCATAACATAAATTATTAAAAATTCTGTAACTCAGTCAAAACACGATATGAAAGGCTAAACATTTTTTCTGTGGTAGTGCTAGATATTTGTTATAATCACTTAGCCTTTCATCACTATTCTTTGTTATATTATAAGGTGCACATAATTCAAACTTTCAGTAAAATTTATTTTTTGTCTTTTTTCACATCATTCGATAGCGAATTTTGCGCTAATCACGAATAAGTATGCGCCGATTTTTTTTGGAGACTTTTACCGGTCCAAAAATCGAAAAAACTCAGAACATGTAAAATATCGGAAAAAGCAAGGTTTCAGAATAATGGCCGTAGTCTTTTCGCGTTTTGATTTCAATGCTTGAAACTAAGTTTTTTGCTTTCAGCATCATAAACTGAATCTAGAAAATTGTCTTTAACGTCTCCAGTTTCAAAACTCGACTTTTGGGTATGATCGAAACAGCTACAGCTAAAAATTCAATACCGATTTGGCAAACCTAACACAGGTTTTTCTAGATGTTCTACAGCTAATATTTTTACATGGCTAGATTTGCAAGATGCTCCTCTCCAAAGTTATACGTGCGGGCATTTGGTGATTTAATCCACCAGTTAGCTGAAGAACGACAACAATATTTAATAAGTAGTGGCAATTCACCTTCAAATATAATTATCGACGTTTGTTTTTGTTTAGATTGCACAGGTAGTATGTCGGTAACAAAAAAAATTATTCAGGATATCAAACAAAATATTAATTAAAAGTATGCACCTCTTCTGTTTTTTTCGCTTTTTCTTTACAACTGATGTTCGGATGAGTGACTCCGATAATGAACGTTATTCAACTCTTGTCTGTGTTGTTCGATTGATAAAGTTTATATAAAAATAATATACGTCACCTCAACTTGCATTAAGATATGCCATTGTTGGTTAACATGATATCAATAATAATACACAGAAATAGAATAAATGCTACACGTTCAAATAGACATGAACACTTAATAGAACTTTGATGATTTTTGAGAAAATCAAAACATACGACAATTTATGAAAATTCACGTCCTTTTTCTCGAAGCATTGTGTCCCTCAGTAGAATGTTTTGTCTCTAATTTCTTAATAAAACACTTTCAGAAAAACTTATTGCAGGGTTAGGGGTCTTTTTTGAATACTCTGCCAAATGTCATATAAATAAGTTAAAAAGTTTTTTGTCTCCGCATTAGAGCATCTACGTCGGTTTTCAGGCGATGACTTTCTTAAAATGCAATGTATTGACAAATAGAAACTACCACCTGACGAAACGATTATACTAATCGGTTTTATTTGAGATAAATTCTCATTTAACAATATGATTAAGTGTTGATCAAAAATAACGATTTATCAATTGACTAGATTCTGACGAATATCTGATAAATAATAGCAAGTTGCCCTAGAACTGATCAGAATACCTTTCTAATCTGATGGCGATAATAATAGTCTGACATCTGAAAACATGGTTATAATTTTTGATTTTTCTAACAGAGTATCAATTGGACAAAATTGTTTAATGACACTTTTGTTAAGTATGAAAAACTTAAAGTTTTACTTTAAAGTATGTATGTCGCTATTCATTTATATGCTAAAGAAAATAATTTCTCAACTCTTGCGTAATTAGAGTTGTAAGATCCCAACACAGGTATTACACATTATTATTTGCATTAGAAAGGACATGAAAGTGTTTCTGTCTCTATTTTGTGTCATACTTCCGTGGTCATGAATGAGGGCGAGAGTGGGGGAGATACTATTTCCTGTAACATTTTTTGATGACATATTGGTTTACGTTGGGGGCTGTACCTTTTGTGACTGAAAGAAATATACTACAAATTCTTTTCTTTTCGCCATGCCTGATGATTACTAACAACACAAATAAATACAGACGTGAAAAGAAAAGAAATATATTAAGTTTGTGCAATGATTTTTTCCATTATATTTTTATAAAGTAAAAAACCAAGATGACCTGGTATATAAATCGACAAGATGATGAAAGTAGCATACACACACAAAATAATCTATTCAAAGCAAATATTCAACTATGGTTGAAAATAGTAACAATCAAAAATTTACTATTAGTGCTAGAAAACGTATCGCTGTTGTTGCACATAATAATAAAAAACAAGAACTAATTGAATGTTTAAAAAGACATCGTGAAATACTGTCAAAACATGAACTGTATGGAACAGGTACGACTGGAACACTAGTTGAAAAAGAATTGGGATTACCAGTAACAAAATTTCAAAGCGGACCATTGGGTGGTGATCAACAGTTGGGTGCACGTATAGCTGAAAATCAACTTGATCTATTGATATTTATTATTGATCCACTAGATTCTCATCCACATGATTCAGATGTCAAAGCTCTGTTACGTTTAGCACAAGTATGGAATATAGCTGTAGCTAATACAATAGCAACAGCTGATTTTATTCTGTCGTCGCCTTGTATGTCAAAGGTGTACAGCCGAACTGTTGCTCATGTTAACAATGCATCCACAATTGTTAGCCAAAATGATCCAGTACCTACCACTAATGCAACCGACACCGTTCATATTATACGAGATGAAATACAAATCGATTTAAGAAATCCTACAATTTCACAATTGGCTAGAAATCTTTTATTTCATAAATGTTAACAGATTCGATAATTCTCTAACAAATCTGCATTTTTCCGTCAAATGAATATTCAGTGTCAGATATTATGTGATTTTCGAATATGTTTTTTAGAATTTGATTCAACATTTGTCATTTGATTTAATAGACGCATGGTAGATCCCATGCAGTTTCTTCAACTTTGAATACAACTTAATAGTCGACAGAACTTGTACTTGATCTCATCCACTCCTAAAATCCATATCGATACGAAGACATACCCAACGTCCGTCTCAAAAATTTTCTGTTTTTATGTCGTAATTTGTTCAAAGTTCTATTTTTGAATCTCAATAAAATTATCAAATTTTAACTTACAGGCTCGGTTTTGATGTTAATTCATAGAGGACATCAAGACGTACAGGTAAAAAAGTTTTTGTTGTTACCGGATGAAGTTTGTCTGAGTTATTCAACTTTGGCCTGCGCAATGGGATTTTGAAGCGAGAAGTGTTTTTGGAAATACCTTTCACTCAAGATTAACATTTTGAAACAAAAGCGTGGGTACAAAGTTGTTCACAATCCAATTCTCTAGTTCGGCACAAGAGCTTTTTTCGAAATTTCTTTTTTGGGTGTTTAGATTAATTTTTAAAGTTTAGTATTTCTGTAATTCAGAACCAGAGAAAGAGAACTCCGATAGATGCACTGATGAGGGGATCCAGATGGGGATTCGGAACAACTTTTGTACCCAAAGTTTCGCTCTAAAATATTTGCTTCGAGTAATATTACCATCAAGGACTAGAGAGTAATGCTGCCCGTGCGCTTTAGAAAACTGGAGCAAAAACCTTTATTTATTCCAATTTTGACGTTATCATGCGATGCATATTAGAAGACTAGCTAGGTTTTGGAACTTTACATCTTTCCGTCGCTTTCATTTGATTTAGTAAAAAGCTGAATTATGGGGTCTCTATAATGTTCAAATTTAAAATCGTCTTAGTGAAATTTTCAAAAGTTGATTGAAAGACATTCGGGAGAAAACTCGAAGTTATTGTGAAGTAAAATGAATTTCATAAGGGAAAAAGATGAAATTCTTGTGAGCTAACCTCGACTTTTTCAGGGAAAAGCATGAAGTTGATGTGCAGGAACATAGATTTCTTCGGAGAAAACGATGACATTCTCGTGAAGAAACATGGATTTCTTCAGGTAAAAACACGACGTTCTTTTCGAAAGACGTGGATTTCTTCAGGAGAAAACATGAACTTCTGGTGGAGAAACATAATATGTTCAGTGAAAAACATGACCTTCTTTTCGAAAAATATGGATTTAGCCATCACAAAACTTGAACTTCGTGTGAAGGAAAATGAATTTCTTGAGGGAAAAAGATGAAATTCTTCTGAGTAAACCTTGATTTTTTCAGGGAAAAGCATGAAGTTCTTGTGGAGAAATATAGTTTCTTTAGGAGAAAACTTGAAGTTCTCGTGAAGAAACATGAATTTCTTTAGAGAAAAAGTTGAAATTTTCTGAGCAAATCTGGATTTTTTCAGGGAAAAGCATGAAGTTCATCCAAAACTTTCAAAACTAACTTTCAAACTTATTCTTTTGTCGAGTAGTTTGCTGATTATTTTATTGATTAGTTTATTGTTCAAGTCACTTGAACAATTTTTTAAGTTAAAAAAGTTTTAAGTTGTCTATAAAAAAAACATTTTTTTATTTTGAATGTAGAATGAAATGAGTTGAAAAAGTTTATTTAAAAGGCATTGAAGAATATGTTTACTGGCTTGACTTTACAAAATATAGAAATGTAGGAATTTGAGTCAACTGTACTATGTTTAACTCTATGTACTATTTATGCATCCAATCGGTAATTAAGATGTTCTTTAAACGGACTCATAGGTGAAGAAAATTTATTTTTAATGCAATAGAAAAAGTAACTTCTGCTCAAAACATATACAAAGATAATCGTTCAGTTATAACATATATATTTATATATAATGAATTTTTATTCAGACGCACGTCTGACAAGTATTCAAAAAACTGGAATAAAAATAAAAGTTACTTATAACGATGCATCAGCGAAATAAAACTGAAAGAGATTCACCGCTCAGGGGTATGTAAACGAGACCTACTATAGTGAAAGTAATGATGAAAGTGCCCAAGAAGATGACAATGATATTTATCAAAAAGTACTTGAAGATTTGAAGAGACAAGACATAGCTAATAAATAGAATGATAGTAAAATAATACTTCTCGTAATTCTAAGAGTAATAATGATGTTGCTGTTGTTAAGAATAGATAGTTTATGGACAAGAAATCGAAATTTGTACAAAAATTACCAGTGGCGTATGAGACACTATTTTTATATTCATGTGTTCATATTTATTTAATTGGGATGGTGTCCTCTCGATTCGTTCCTAATTGATTTCTTAATTCATCCCTCGTAAATTTTTATTCTCAATTCGTCCCTTCTCATTTCGTCCCTTAAAATTTTTTTCTTGATTCGTCCCTCAAATACACGCATAGGCTAAATTATTCAGCTTTTAAATTTATTTAATTCAATAAAATGATAAATATGTGGGTGTTTTGGAAAGTTACTTTCCAAACGACTATTGTACCCCTCAACGTGATTATTTGTCCTTGGTAAATCATTAATTATTGCATCATGCACATTCCATATATTAATCCCATATAAACTAATGTCTACATGGGTTTGAGCTAAATAATCATTGAATTCAGTAGCATTAACATCATCTGGGGTGTATAAATCCATAATATCCGTCCAAGTACTTTCAACAATGTCGGCTGATATTAATACTAAACCAATGGCACCAAGAAACCAATGAGAATAAAAATCAATTGAGAATAAAATTTTACGAGGGACGAATTGAGAAATCAATTAGGGACGAATCGAGGCTAAACCCACCATCTATTATCTCAATGGTTTAGCCTCGATTCGTCATGATCATTTATTTTATTGAATTAAAAAAGAAGCTAATCAATGTACGTTATGTTGACGCTTGGTTTATTTGTAGTACATGTGCGTATGATTGTGGTCTAACAACGTTAGATTTTGCCAAGTTATCACATGCAACACAAATATTTGCCACAATACATTGCCTACTTTGGTTGTAAAATCTGGAAATCGTAAGAAAGTAGAAGGTATCATTGTTGATGATCATCACGGTGATGACGAAGATAGCTCATTGCCTATGAAAAATTTGATATAAGAAATGTTTCATCGCTAAGCAATGCAACTGTGATCCGATAATGTTTAATGTCATCGATTTTGAATTGAAATGCCGTTGCTACTTGGATTGAATTAAGTGTACTGAGTTTTGTTTCGGATGATGGAACAAAATCATTTTCAAATATAAGAATTTGAGTAGATAGCACACTAAATAATTGTCGAACATTTTCAATAGTGGCCATTTGAGCTAGCCGTTTTTCAACATACATGTCACAATCATCTGATATATCAATCAGTAATTCAGTATTTTTATCTTTGTTCATAGTACCGTATATAACTGACACTGAGCATATTTGGCTTTGTTTAATACAAAAAAAATTATTTTTATTTATGTTTGATAGGATAATATTTTCATCAAGTACTTCCATCAACTACTAATCAAATAGTACTTGTCATTTATTTCATTTACTTTCAATTGTTCGCTGAGATATTCTACAACATTTCGAACGGTCATGAATTTTTCTCTTACTGGTATTCGTCTAAAACTGTTTTCGTTTTCATGTGTTATTTGGACGCTTATTAAAGTAAATATTTGAAAGATAAGTACATCGTCATTTTCAACAGATGAGTAAAGTGTCAAAAAGTTCATTACCGGTAAATAAACATTATCAATAATTGTTTGATTATGAAAAAGAGTAATATCTTCGATATTAATATTTTTGAAACATAGATAGTGTCTTTGAAGAACGTCACATAATCGGACTGATCCTAGCGTATTAACGATTATTGATTCAGTACCGCATTCAAGACGTATTTTAATAATATCATCAGTACACACACCATAAATTGTAGCAGTGTGATGATCAGATAATACTGATAGAATTGTGTCATCATTATTAATAATTGACATTTCTTTCAAAAATCGAAAATTCATGATTCCCATAGTCATTTTCAAATACTCATGTGATTGTTGCCATTTACTTGTCGGAAGAAGGAACAAAATTGAAGTTTTTTCTGGAATAGGAGGTGGTATAATAAATTCTAGTTGATAAAAAATAGTTGGCAAATTATTGATATAAACTTTTACTGTATTGTCAATGTGTTTAGACAAATACATTTCAATCTCTCCACTATCGATACATAAACCGTATTCATTAGTGATACAAGTGTTTGATATATCAGTCTCTTCCGGATGATTGACAATAACTCTCAATAGAATAACTTCAATATTGATTGTCCTTTTAACAGAATATTTTGAGACGTTATTACTTGTTGAAAAATGGATATAAACATCTAATAAGCACGACTTTTCAATAATTTCACAATTTGATGAAATAGTTACGTTTGCATGTTGTTCTACTAAATGATCAATAACAATACCATCAGAATCGACTAAACAATGTTGTGAGAGATTATATTTTAAAAGTAATTGTCGAATTTTTTCACTAAACTTATTCAATTTACAAATAAAACAAGATTGTTCACCATTAGGCAAAAGTACATAATATTTATTAGCTTTATACAAGTTTGTATCTATTTTTGGCATGATAACTTGTTTTAAAAGATTGAAAAGTTTATTCGATGATATTGCTGATTTATCAACCGTTTTGAAACGTATCTCAACCAATGGCGTCAAATTATTTATCGTGGTTGATGTATTCAGTTTGCCATCAAATAATATTCGTTTAGGTTTATCTAATAAAATTGTATTTTCATTTGTTTCGTCATCTGGTATATTTATCATCAGAAAATTATCATTTGTTGTATTATTTGTTGTTATCGGATAAGTCATATATGGTGTTGATATTTCATTTGAATCAAAAAGATTAATTAATGATTTTTCATCATCATCACAATCCTTACAATTAACATCATCAATTGGATATAATAATTTTGCGAAACGACTTTTACTATCATTATCCATAAAACTTTCACACCATATTTTAGATTTATTTCGATCATCCTGTTCTTGTTCGATATTTAAAAGATATTGTTGCATTTTTGAACGTTGTTGTACAAAAAAAAATACAAATGAATAAATATTTTTCACATTTAATATCATCTGGTATGAATTGTACGAGTGGATTATCACTATTCATTATATTACAAATAGCCAATAGTGATAATGATGATTGTCTTAATAAATAATTTTCTATTTGTGTCAAATCATCAAGTAAACCTGTTATTATTTCCATCTTTTGTTTTGTATCATCTATTGAGTTCAAATTACTAACAAATAGTTGAAAATTCTGTTCTAAAGTTTCTTTTAATTCATTTGAAATTGGTACACGTAACAATTCTGATATATCTGTAAATAAATGTTCATATCCACTAATTCGATTTTCTAATATATGACGTACTTGATCTAAATAACAGAGTGGAAAATCTTGTATTTCACATTTATTTAATGTATCTAATAATGATGTTTTTTGTTGATGAAAATATTGTGAAATAAATGTATATAAATACATTGATGAAAAATTAATTTCAATATTAGTGTGCTCTTTTAATTCATCTTTTAATACTAATGCTACACGTTTTAAAACATGAAGACCATCATACATTTTATCAAGCATTACATCATTCAAATAATTCCAATGATCATCTTCAATTTGATATTGGTGTAAATTATTGGACAATAGATCGGTTACAGAGTACAATTGATCATTATTAATTGTTTGTTTATCTTTTGTAAGACATAAATATGTATGATGTATATCATGATAATTTATTTTCATATGACCAAGCAGATGATTTTTGATAAGATAAGATTGTACATATTTAAAATCAAATGAATTACTGTCAGTCAAAGATGCCATTGCTATTTATTGATTTTGAAGACGATTTTGTTCATTTAAATGAATTATACCTGTAATACTATTACTACTTGCTATTTGTGATATAGATATTATTTGTGTACTAAATTTATCAATTAATTTTCTCATTATACTATTGTTATTTTCCTAAATTTCGTCTATATCTGTTTCCAATATATTTAGTAAATCATTATGATAATTCACAAGAACAATAATTATACGCATTATAATATCGCTTTCATCACTGTTTTGTGTTGTCATTAAATAAGTTAATAGTGTATCAATTGTAATAGATTGAAATTGTTGTGTTAAATTACATCGTCCAGGTTGAATATAACCATTTGTAAATGTATGATATCGATTAATAGCTTCAATACCTTTCTGTACAATATTATCATAAAAATTTTCATTTTGTCTAAATTGTTTTTTACCAATAGTTAAAAATTCAGCTAATGTTATTATTTCAAATGTTTGTATACTGATAAGTTGAGTAAATGTTTGATGTAGAAGTATATAAAATCGACTTAAATCATAAATCAATGTTGTTATATTGAGTAGATCAATCGAATTCAATAATCGATTTAATAATAATGAAGAAAATATTTTACTATTATTTTTTGGATTTTGAAGTTGCATAGCAAAATCTGTATAATGATATATAATAGGTATGTCATCAATATAAACTTGTAAATCTCTTTTAGTATTTTGTAGAAAATTTATATATTTTTTATGTTCTGGTAATTTTTCATGTACTTTATAAAATACGTGTGTTTGAAATTCTGTTTCAGCAAGACGAACATCAACTAATGTCAAATAGACTGATTTAATAGAGTTGAATTGCTTTGAAATAGATAACATAGCAAATTGTTCAAAACATCGATTTAATAATAGACATGCATCATTTTGATTTGAATAAATAGATAAGAATGACATTGTTGAAAGTAATCTAGCTCGTACAAAATTACATATACGTGAACGTATTGCCAACAATCTGATAGCGTAATTCATTTTTTGCATTTATTGCATATGTTGATAATATTGGACCATTTAAATTTTCAACAGAATTTTCATATAATAATAGATGCCATGCCAAAGCACCAAATGTTGAGAAGATAGCACAATAAATTGCTGGTTTATCTAATGTAGATGTTTTTTCTTTTGAAAATTGTACAATATCACCATTTTCACTTATTATACAACCACAATCGAACACCATCTGCCATAATTCCATGATTAGCGGTTGAACCAAAACCGTATGTTTTATGTAATTTTTGTGGTTCGAAAGTAAATGTCCAAAGAAATGTATTATTGCCCGTTAGAATTAGTATTGCCATTAAATTAAATAATGCATGTCGAATATGAATTTCATCATCAGAATTGTTCGATGTTTGAAATAAATTGTTTAATGCGTTCTTTTCCGACTCTCTATAACCAATCATAAAATCTTCTGGCATAAGTACTGCTTTGAATACACGTATTTCTTCTGGTAAAAAATTTAATGCTGGAATCATTTGATCAAAATTAATTTTATCCAATACTGAATTATAATATATGGTTAAAAATAATAACATTTTTATTTCGTTTGGTAACAATCGATTTTCTTGTAATTGTTCATTGCACCAATCAATTACTGGTTTCCATTGAATATTATTATTTGTATTATTTACATACTGATGAAATAATTCTTTCAATTTTTCATATGGTTCATGTAATTTTGGAAAAACGGAACAATTTTGTACTAAGGGTGATAATGTAAATTCAAGTTGATTAAATGGTGAAATGATTGATGGATGATATGACGGTACAAATTGCAAATTTTTCAATTCAGTATCTGTGCATGGCGTTAGAGAAAGACATTTGACAATAATTGGTAACATTATTCTCATTATATCGAGGATATCTATAGAATTGTAGTTCAATGTTTTTCGATCAATGAGCGATCGTATTAAAGTTTTTTTTCACAGTTAAAATTGAAATTTGATCAAAAATATATTGCTTAACAGAAAATTGTACTGTTGATTGATTGATAAATTTAAGTAAAGTCTCAGTTTCAATCACAACATTTTCTGCTCTTGACAATGTTTTAATTTCTAATAATGACAATAGCCATTGTATAATATCGAATAAGAGTTTACTAGAATCGTGTGTAGATGTCTTTGATTGTTGTTGATGTTGACAAATCAAATCTATTATATTTTTTATTCCATTTAGGCAACCATCATTGAATAAATCATTATTGATAATCTTATGTAATAATTCAATTAATGATGATATGTTTTCATTTAGACTTATAATATAGCATAAATGCATTAATCCAATTTCTCTTTTAATTTTAAGTAATTCAGTTGTATGTAGTACCTTTTCAGACGGATAATGACAGGATATAAATGTATAAATTTGTATCCACGCTAAAAGATCTTGATCACTTTTATGCTTATTACATAATTCATCTAACACCTTCCATAAAGAACTAAACATTTCACAAAAAATTTTCTCTTCAAATTCTATACGATTCATGTTATTATTCTTTAATTCATCACGTAAATGTGTTTTATAATTTGTTGTTCTCAATTGATCAAGTGTTCGACAAGCAGCATACAATGATTTCAAATGGTTTCTATTATATTCAACGGATGTATAAACATGCGATATTAACCATATTTGTTTTTCGTTTTTGTCGACTAGTTTAACAGGATCATTTTGTTCAAATAATTGTAACCATTGTGAAATAAATTCAATGGTATCTTCATGATTTTTAATAGCGTTATGATCGTTGACGTTGTTATTAGTCTCATTTATACAACAATATATACCAATTGAATCATTGGCATAAGTATGAATTAAAGAATGGCTTGATTTTCTAATTATTTCTTTTAAAACGGAATCATTAAGTATCGAACGATAAAGTTGATGACGTAATTGTGTATTTGTATATTGAATTCTATATCGATTCTCGGTTGCAGGTATTGGATAATTTTCGAACATTTGATTGTCATTTTCCACATGATCTACAACAAATATTAAGATGATCAGTAGAGTTCAACTTAACGATAGTAATCGTGTTATGCAGTGAGTATCCGGTCAATGCTCTTTTTGCGCCAAAAGTACATAACTGAAATGCTTTTTTATGAAATTTTACACTTGACTTTAAACAATTCCTTAAATAATTTTTTTAAAATTTGTTTATTTCTTACTTTTATTCCAGTGGAGGAGATTCTCGAAAGCTACGCTGAAGCACCATACTAGAATTTCAATCTAACGTCTATCTTATAGCAGAATAACCTCATTCTTCACCTCATTCAGGTCTGGCGCACAGAGGTCTCAGAACGGCCATGGACGGACTTAGGCCATCTGACTCAGGCGCTAGAATAGATAAAATACTCTCGGACTTACATGGCTAGACTCCTGTTGAGCTGCTGAATGCGAATATGTGTGTTTGAGAAAACGAGAACCTATGTAACTGGGTCAAATTTGAAGTTTACTTCGAAAGTGTCAAAATCTCACTTTTCAAGTGGTATTCAGTATTTTGAAGATTTCTCCCCCAAAACTTGATCAAAAGTGAATGGAAAGGTAATACTCGGAATCTACGTTTCACGGGCTATCCAACCATGTATGTTTAAGGAAAATCTATTTTTGTGTGTACCTTTCGAATTT
Organism: Didymodactylos carnosus; assembly: GCA_905250885.1. NCBI lineage: Eukaryota > Metazoa > Rotifera > Eurotatoria > Philodinida > Philodinidae > Didymodactylos > Didymodactylos carnosus. The sequence goes on along the minus strand of CAJNOQ010001809.1, from coordinate 7,458 downwards.
CCGGCATCTTAGTAAAGATGGTTTTTTATGATTGAATCATAAAGAACATCTTTGATCTTCTTTTGATGCTATTAATTAAGCCAGTCACCCACATTAGCTTATTATTAACTTATTTTCAGTAGAGAATGGAAGTTGTAAAGTTGCTGGAGAGAAGATAACACGTGAAATGAGAGTCACAGTCATCTAATGGTGTTTTCAAAATTTTTTGAGAATGTTTGGTTTCTATACAGTATGGCGCCAAAATGAACAGCCATAGTGGCCATAGGGGCAACAAAAACAGAATCATTTGGGAGATACAACTTAGATCAGACCGACAAAGATTTTCAGCAGATGATTTTAAAAATCTTAATAAATTTTCTGGATATAATGAAGATCCAAATTCATGGCTAATTTCAGTTATTAGTGTATTTGAACAGTTTAAGGTAGTCCAGTCTAATTGGATTACGTACATTCCTTTGCTGTCTCCAATAGCGATATCCACAATAATCCATCATTAATTTTCGTCTCAGTAAACGTCAACAACAAGAGAAATGGTAATGATAGACACTGGAGCAACAAATACAATTATCACAGAAAATGCATTAAGAAAAACAAAACACCAGAAGTAGTACGACAAACCCGATATTAGCCATGGCAGACGGAGCATCCAATTTAAAGGTTCTTGGCATGGTAGATTTGCATATTAAAGCTAAGCTAATAATCTGTTGCTCATTAAGGGACATCAAACTGAAATCCCGATTCACAATCCAACAAGCTATCCATGCTTTTTGAGGAAAGGTATAATTCTTGGAGTATCAACATTACCAACTCAACAGCGAGTGGAAAGTAAAATTAAACCAGAGAAAATGACTCTACAAGAACATCGGGACAATATGGTAAATAAGATAGAAAATATTGAACATCGACAAAGATTCAAGGACTTTCTTCAAGATTATAGTCATTTATTTGATACATCCAAAATCACAGTTGCAAAAACGGAAGTATCTCATGTCATTAACACAAAACCACATTCGCCACCATGTTCGAAATGTTATCCAATGACTAAACAGAAAGAATACTTACCCACTGTTCTTTTGTGACTAAATTGCGATGTAGTTGGCATTTTTAAATCATGTGGAACCAGCACATCATACGACGACTGTGTGGAAATACTGTCTGTTGAGAACTTGTGATACGTGAATAATAAACGGAATTAACGTTGTAGCAATAAAAGCCATATTCGAATACACTAGACTCTTTAGATTAAGGAACGTTTACTATGCGGATGTACTAGGAACAATGTTTGTAGTAAAAGAAGTTATAAAAGATCCAAATCGTGATTATCGGTATTCAGTTTTATTAGAAAATGTACATGTACCAAAGAGTGTTCTGCAGGCGACTTTGAAAGAAATTAATGGAGCTTAGATATTTATTTCCTATATGTTTTTGTTTCGTTTTCGATGCATTTTATAAATGAATTTAGTTTCTAGATACACTAGCAATGGTGCATTTCTGTTATTGGCTGCAGAAAATACTACATAGAGTAGAGAAGAGAACTTATATCCTGATAAGGTATGCTTCCACACTGATGCGCAACAGAAATTATTAGGAATAAAACAAGTTTCTTTCCGGCATATGAAGTGCGGCTAAAACGCGTAACTGTCACCCTCAGCTGAGGTGGGGCGAGCGATCTATTTTCTCTCAAGCAGCCTTAAAAGTACATTACTAGACGCAGTTTTTTTGCGCTGATTACGAATATCAACTTTAAAACGAACGAAACTCAAATTTTTAAATTTAAACTTTAGAAGTTTTTTATTTCAATTTTCTGACCTATTCACCTTTTTAAAAGATTTCAAAAAGTATATCAGTGGATAAAGACTTAAATTCTCTACAAAATGCACTATTGACTTTGTCAAAACAATCTTAAAAAATGCATTTTACATACTAAACAAGTTTTTGCCGAATTCAAAATGGTACTTTTTTCGAAGCATTTGTATGGAAATCAAAAACATTTCTCCCGCCATTTTTTTTCTTAATTCGATAGAGGGCATGCAATTGCATGAGACCCCGTGCAAATCAAATCTATAGAAGTCTTTTTACCGGTAGAAATATAACAATAAAACCCACTACAAAAGAAAGACAAAACATGATGTAATTCCATCACGACATGTAATTCCTTCACGCAGGCATTTCATTTGTTTCTTTCCATTTAAGCATTTTTAAGTGAAAGTAAAGAGATGATTCGAAGCGTTTTTTCATGCTCTACAACTTTTATATTAGACTTTTTTTCTGAATATGTCTCATAGAGCATTTTTCAAAGTTTGTAGAGCACTTAAAAAAAATGGCTGAAAAATGTAATTCCGTCACGACATCTATTTTGCTCATAAAAACCGTTCTACTTAACCAACTCATTCAAAATTTTACCACAAACGGTTCTTTACGTCTAAACATTTCACACGTGCTTATGGTACACAAAATTTTGCCTATGCCAATCAGCTTCGCCTGTATCATTTGTTTCTTTCGTGTTTATTTATACGAGTTTGAACTGTTTGTCAGATTGGGTGAGATTTTCGACTATCAACTTCGACGATGTCAAGTGCAGATACTGCGTAACTAAGTGTTTGGTCGTGTTTTTCGGTTTAAATTATGCGATATTTAATCAGCGTAATACTTCATTTGTTTCTCACATATTACATAACACACCTTACATTCATGCCTTCCTCTGGTTAGTTATGGCCGATGATATTAGCATTGGTGGCTGATGGGCTCAAAGTTTCTAAAGAAAATATTTTGAACTTTTCCAGTGCTCAAAAAAGTTTCGTCAGTGCCAAAATAGGTGACATGAAACTAGCATTCAAAGCTCTATCAAACTGTATGTACGAACATGTTCTTTCATGTTTAACTGATAACTGACAAGATCAACCTCAAAGGCTCGAAAAGAATATCTGGACAACTTAAGAGACCCCCTGTACAAAAACTTACTATTTTATTTCGAACTGACGCACTGATGAAAGTGATTTTTGTACAAAACGAATACCTAATGATGCTGAGTACAATGCATGGGTGAACAAGCATAGAGAGTCCTCAGAAGAGTTTCCCGAAACAGATTTTCTAGGAGATCTTTGGAAAACCAGGTCATGTGTAAAAGATTTCGAATAGGATTGTATTGATTTTTTCTCATGGACTGCTAGCCCGAGATGTCCTCTTGAAGACGGGAGTCAAACGACACCTTGATTTTCCGCGGCTTGGGCGCTATATCGGATTTCCTACGAGTCCCAGAACTAGCACCTGGTGACTATTGGTAGCCTTGAAAACGTATGGACTATGGGTAATCAATCATGCTGAGTCTCGTGGCAATATTCGCTTTTAGAAAAAGTTCTTAGAAACTAGCGAAAAGGGAGTTTTACGAAAATTGGGGTTTTCAGGCTGTTTTCACTTAATATTTAAAAATTCACTGTTCGCTCAAAATACATCAGAACTAGTTCAAAACTTCAGAATGTAAAGTATTTAGGCTGTTCTATGTCCAATTCACCGGATATCTAGAAAGAGATTTTACAGAACTCTAAGGTTTCTCGAAAGGTTTTCTGGAAAACCCATTAACAAAAATATGCTTTTTCGATTTTTCGATCTTATAATCACGTTTAGCGGACAGAATTGACCATATCCTGAAGTTTTGAACTAGTTCTGATGTATTTTGAGCGAACAGTGAATTTTTAAATATTAAGTGAAAACAGCCTGAAAACCCCAATTTTCGTAAAACTCCTTTTTCTATAGTTTCTGAGAACTTTTTCTAAAAGCAAATATTGTCACGAGACTCAGCATGATTAATTACCCATAGTCCATTCGTTTTCAAGGTTATCAATAGTCACCAGGTGCCAGTCCTGGGACTGGTAGGAAATCCGATAGAGCGCCCAAGCCGTGGAAAATCAAGATGTCGTTTGACTCCTGTCTTCAAGAGGACATCTCGGGCTCTCAGTCCATGAGAAAAGAGGAATACAATCCTATTCGAAATTTGTTTCAAAGATCTTCTAGAAAACCTGTTTCAGGAAACTCTTCTGAGGATTCTCTTAGCTTGTTCACCCATGCATTGTACTCAGCATCATTAGGTATTCGTTTTGTACAAAAATCACTTTCATAGCATCAGTGCGTCAGTTCGAAATAAAATAGTAAGTTTTTGCACAGAGGGTCTCCGGAAAACCTCCGAAAACCCTCTTAAAAGCCATTAATATGGTATCAAATCATACGTATTTTGAAAGTAGACACTCCAGGCTATCTTTGTATGTGCTTATCTCAAAATCCGAGAATCGTCATTTATGAGGGGGGTGGGCCCTTAAGTGGAATAACATCAGATTTCCATTTATTTTAGGAAAACAGCTTTGTCAATAAGAAAGTAACAAACAAAATTTACGTAGTATGTTTATTTGTTCTGTCACTGCAGATCTACATTGGCATAAGCCGACATCTCTAAATCTACTCAGATTCAACACAAAACATTCATTGCCGTAACCTTTTTTATGTAAACTTTATCTTTGTCTTAGATATATTATCAGCATCAAATAAGCAAAACAAACAAGATGCAATACGCACGTCCTCATTTTTCTGCTCCTCCTTCTGTTTATTGTGGTGGCAATAGTGGTGGTAATATTGGTGTGGTTCCTTATATGCCCGACTATCCTGACAGTTTTAGTCAACCAGCGAACAGTCCTGTTGGTAATATTCTTCCTGCTAATTTTAGTCAACTTAGCAGTGGAAGTCCTCCATTTGTATATATGCCACCCCAACCATATCGTTTCCTCTCAGAATCTAATTCTCCTGGCAGTTTTCGTAGTCCATCAAGCGGCTTCAGTGGTATAAGTCCGATTTCTTTTCCTAGTGGTGGTTACTCTCCATATGATGGTATACCTTCTCAAGTCTTACCTTTTCTGGGTACACCTACAGCTTCGTCCACTCCTCCTCCTGGTTGGCCGTTTCAACAGTAATTATCATCAATAATACGGTACAGGTTTTGGTTTCTGAGCTGAACAACGTATGAAGTGGGCTTTTAATCACAAAAGAGACAAAAAAACTATGTTTTCAATGTTTTCTTTAATGTCATGGTAACAGCGAAATTTCTTATAGTAGTTCAAGTCTTTCTAAAAAAACAGTGTAAAACCTGTACAATTTAAATAAAATTTACTGATTATATATTTATTTACTGAAATAATGGCGCACTTTGTATTTCGTCTCTATCTTAAGACCCGAGGTGTAGCATAACTTTTCTTCATCGAAATATATAGAACTTCACGCGCTCTTTAATAAACTTACCTAAAAAGCGTTTTGATTAATCCGTTTGACGCACGTTTATTTCGGTAAAAAATCCAATATTACTTCTTTTGTTTTTTCTTCAACTATATTTCTTGCCAACAGCTAAAGGATCATAGATTGTTTTTCTACCTTATAAAAATTATGTGTTTATCTACAAAAAATTATGTGTTTGTCTACCTTAAAACATTATGTGTCACTGAATAAATGGTATTTCCTCTATGCCAGCTGCCAGATGCACTTTGTTTTGCATGTAGTTCCCGGTTACCATTTATTCAGTGACACATAATGCATTAAATTACAATCTATTCATTCTTCTTCTTTTCCATTCTGTCATGATTTTTATAAGGTAGAAAAACAATCGATGATCCTTCAACTGTTGGCAAGAAATATAGTTGAAGAAAAAACAGAAGAAGTAATATTGGATTTTTTACCGAAATAAACGTGCGTCAAACGGATTAATCAAAACGCTTTTTAAGTAAGTTTATTATTGTACTATTCTTGTTGCAATGCTATACAGACTGGCTAACACATTAACACACAGGATGCTGACGTGTATTTTATGAGCTGGTCTAGCTCAAACATATGTTTTTAGTAACTCAGCCGGAAATTTCAATTTGAAAAGGCAAAGGGATTATATATAGCACGATGGTGGTTAAGTCTTTGAATGCCTGTCCCATAGCTGACTAACGTCCCAACCCAGTGGAGGCGGATATATCATCTAGTTTTTTCCGTGAACTTTAATTAGACGCTTCGCACTTGACCCGGCCTGGCTTTATCTGCTACACCAGTCATACATTAAGAGATTCACAGCAGCTTTAAATATATTCTTCATTGTTTAAAATACAGTTAGCATTTCGAGCTGTACACAGTTCATTTTCAAGACAAAAAGATGTTACAGTGAATTTGAAAAGTAAACAACTTTAAAAAAGAGGAGGAAATAAAACCAAATTTTATTTAGTCTCTATCGTCTTGTCTCTATTTAGAGTAAACTACGGGTCTTAAGTATTCATCAGAAAGTATAAAAAACAATGTCATCGGACAGCGTTGCTGTTAAGGAAGTGAATCCACGCTTTTTGGATGATATTGGAAACGAACCTAAACAAATGTTGGCACCCATCTCGGGCTATGAAAGGGAACCACTAATGTCATTAAAAGGAGCTGTTAAGCCCCTTCTCAACATCGTTCCTGAACTAACAGCATACATGTGGGTTGCTATGGCAAACTCGAAACATGGTTCGGATGGTCTCACTCCTGATGAATCAGCTGCTATTCACTTATATACAATGGAAGGGAGCGGACAGAAAAACAGTTTATATTATTTGCTCAATTGTGCATTACGTGAGATTGATCGTCGGCGACTCATTCCATGGTTTGGATATTTGAAATTATTGTTGACAGCTCTATTCAAACTACCGTCGGTGAAAGCAACGGTTTGGAGGGGTGTAAGTGCTGATTTAAGTCAAGAATATGCTGAAGGTAGTTTTCGCACGTGGTGGGCACTATCATCTTGTACGAACAGAATTAAAGTTCTTGGATCACCTTCGTACATTGGAAACGCAGGTGTTCGTACTCTGTTTTCTATTGATTGTGAAAACGGAAAATCGATTCGAACTCATTCATATTTCAAGAATGAAGATGAAATATTGTTGATGCCAGGTACGTATTTGGAAGTTGTTAGTGAAATTAATTTAGCAGAAGGCCTGCATGTTGTTCATTTGCAAGAAAAAGAGCCGCCTGTTCAACTGCTAATACCGCCTTTCGCTTTGGGTACAGATGTCTCACAGAACTCATCTACGTTAGCGGATGCTGATGACATTACTACATCCGATAAAAATACTCTTGAAAATTCGTCGACCCAAGCTGACCTAGGCTTTATGCCAGAAGTTATTAATAGGGAAATGAATGTACGCGAAGGTGCTACCGTTATTCAATCCAGAGAAGAAGAATCAATTGATTCTCCGCGGCTTGTTGGTCTCACAACAAAAGAATCATCACTTGTTAACACGTCGTTTGATTCACCGGATGCCAAAAATACACAGCCTAAATGTTTGCCCCGGATGTCATTATCTCCTAAATTTCGGCTTGTTTGGCTATGTACAGATGATAACTACCAGTTATTAGATGAACTAAACACTATTTTCGGAAATTCGTTTGCAACTTTTTCAAATGTCGACA
>CAJNOQ010001808.1:211-28366 GCA_905250885.1 Didymodactylos carnosus | reverse complement strand
GGACTATAGCAAATAAGGAGATATCTCTTCTCGCAGGTCATATATGTGGCAAATGTCTCTTTTCTGTTCTCTTTCTTCCTTTAACGTCACTTGCTGATCGACTTTCTTGTCTTATTCCTGGCAAGGTTTGGATTTCCTGTTTCTTTTTTATTTTGTTGTCTTATTAGGCTAGATAAAGATATGACGTATATGTTATGCTTTTCTTTTTTTCAGCTCTATATCACATTAATCTGTGTATATCACACATACGTTCTATCAACATTGCTTTTTGGTATATACAGAAAGAAAGAAAAGGCACATACGTCATATCTGTACGTAGCCTGTTAGGCTGCGTACAGATAGGGCTAAATTAGGATATTAGGATAATAGGACTATTACAGATAATATTTGCTATAGTCCTACTATAACGTTTTTTGTTCGGCGTGCACAGAGAACATAAAAGTATAAAATCTGTACGACAATTAAAATGACAAAGCAAAATTATTGTTCTCTGTGACACATTACCATTTCATACAGAAAGTGAATATGTTTTTATAAAAAGAGAAGATATATAAAGGTAAATTGTTCCATTTTATACAGCTCATAAACATGAGATTCGTTTTGTTGCGATAAAATTCAAATACGAAAACAACACTGAAAACATCGTTGCGATCTGACTTTTTAATACTTTCCGCCGCTCCTTCTGCGGTGTCGCGTGTTTTGGAGTTTGAACTAACTAAACATGACCGAAAATATTGCACCATTGCAAGTCTTATCGAACCGTGTATTTAAAGTTTAGTGTTGGTTACGTTTTCGATGCTGTATTTTTCGAAATGCTTCGTCAGCTGGCACGTCGGTTTAGTAAAAAGTTCAAAACTGAGAAAAACAATTAGTTGACAAAAGCATCAGAAAGCAAATAGAAGACATTTCGAAAGATACGCTTTGGATAGTTTTTTACGTATCCGATAGTGTACTTCATTTATGACTGATAGGTTTAAGGGTAGTATTATTCGCGAAATTAACGTTTTGCAGTGTTGCGGAACTTGTTTAAGGTCAATCGAAAAAATGTTCCTGCGGCTTAGTTCCGTCGTCGAGAACTAAGGTTTGACATTTTTTCCAAAACTTTTGTACCGTATGTTATTTCTTTCAAGTTCCATAGAACTTCTATGTGAGATAATTACTTAGAACATAGCTGAGAAGTACTTAGAGTATAACGGCCGTTCTCTATCCAAAATCCTGTCGATGAGCCGCTGCTGTCTGTGTTTGTTTCAGCCTAATTCTATGTTTATTAGCTTCACAGCATGAGTGAGTGATTTGTGAATAGTTTCTACTAGTTGAAACCACTGACTACTAGAATCTCAGGATGAACTTCAAATAAATGTCTTTAACAGATATCAAAATTTAATTCCTTGCTTACTCTTTAGGCATATGTTTGGCAAGACGACTTAAGAACAAAGTAGATATTCGTGATCAGTGTAAAAAATTGAGTCGAATAACATATAATTCAACATTTTTCAAAGTAAAGTACAGTACTGGCGTACTCGCAGACTGTCGGATGTACATCGAATCTATGAAATGAGTTTTTTGTGAAACTCACGATATTAAAGACGTTTTCAAGGAAACACGAAAAAATTAAAAAATTCATAACTCTGTCAATAACAGTAGTTAAGAGCTCAATACTTTTTCTATGGCGCTTCTATACGTCTGTGATATTTACAAACAGTTTCAGCATTACAGCTCGTTCCATTCCGAGTTATTGAATTTTTAAGTTTTAAAATACATATGCCGCTTGATAGGCTCACAATAAAATGGCTTCCAACATCGTTAGTTTTCCACTAAAACTGTTCTGTTGAAGCTTTAATAAATGGCATGGTTCTGATTGGCACACACGCGCCGATCAACTAAACTAATCGAAGTTATATAACTTCAATGTTTTGTAACTGTGGTTTTTAACCCTTTGGGGACCGACTTTTTTTTGCCTCTGGAGACCTCTGCATCTTCAGCCAGATTGAGAAATCTTTTTTTAGACTTGCAATGGTGCAATATTTTCGGTCATGTTTAGTTAGTTCAAACTCCAAAACACGCGACACCGCAGAAGGAGCGGCGGAAAGTATTAAAAAGTCAGATCGCAACGATGTTTTCAGTGTTGTTTCGTATTTGAATTTTATCGCAACAAAACGAACCTCAAGTTTAAGGTTGGCCTGTTTTGTTCTCTATACTTTATTCTTTCAAACAAAACAATTTAAGCCGATCCTACGCTTTATCGCTGCGAAATAAGGCTCGACCTTTTTTCCATTTCTTCTCAGTGTAAAAAATCAGTGTTCTATCACTGTAAAACATTGAGTCGCATAACATATAATTCAACGTTTTCCGGAAAAAACCATGTAAAGGGATTTTTCAGAAGACGTTTATTTCGAAAAAACATTGAATTATATATTGTTCGACTCAATTTTTTACACTGATCATGAATATCTACTTTATTTTAGTTAACTATGAAGAGGCAATAATTTAGCAGTTTGGTGTACATTTTTCAGAAGAAGATTTAATTAGTTTACCAATTGGTCGCCAGTAAGTTTTATCGCCCAATTTTGGGTTTGAAATGAATGTTAGGAACGTATCTTCAGCCATAGAGCGATGTTCCAGAGTCATTTCATCTTCTGTTAAAGGTATACCATACAAAGGTTCATAGATATTTTGTGATATTTTGAGCGTCATGTCTTTGCCAGCATGTAGATTTCTGATTAAATTGTAAGTTGTAGAAAGTTGATTATAAGACGGATCATCTGGTGATGGGAGACCAGTATGTTCGAAAATTTTATGGTTTACACTAATCCACACAGGATAATTATTTGTACCGTTACGCAAAACAAGATCATCGAGGGTATAATGAACATCGGGTACATCAGTAATGCACTTGTATTCACTCGGTTTCATACGTGGCACAACATTGATTTGTTTCAATCGATCAATGTACGCTTGTCTAACGCCATAATATTCACATCCTTTAATAATAATATCCATATATCGTTCTGATGGTAAACTGTATTCTAAGTTAGAAAGTCTTGATAAATCTATCTGATACGCGTAAGTCACTTGTGTCTGATTCGAATAGTCGGTAACAGTCACTGGAATTCGATTGTAAAATAATTCGACTTTGTCCAGAGTATCCATATCTGTTGCTGTTAGAAGATGAACAACTCCCTCAAGACTTTCACCAAGTGCTGATTCGATATTAGCCATACCATTAGGTCCGCAAAAGACGATTTGATGGTCATAACAAGTAGCAGGGTAAGAGACAATGGGTCTAATATTTCGTAGATGTAGCGATATCGGATTAATCATACTACCAATGGCGAAATAAAAGATGTACTCATCATTTGTCAAAGTCTTAAAGTTTGCTGCTTGACGATTTCCATAGGCCAGAATAGAATCAACGAACGACTTTTCCGATGGAGCTGGTAATATTTTTAGACAACTAGCACTGAAACTATCTTTGGTACAGACACGTGGTTGATTAGTCGTGAACATTACGTTGATCCTAATACAAAATAAAATACACTTTCAACTAACAGTACACAAAAATCTATTTATGAGCTGTTTAAAATGAAACAATTTACCTTTATATATGTTCTCTTTTTATAAAAACATATTCACTTTCTGTATGAAATGGTAATGTGTCACAGAGAACAATAATTTTGCTTTGTCATTTTAATTGTCGTACAGGTTTCATACTTTTATGTTCTCGGTGTACGCAGAACAAAGCAGGTCAACCTTAAACTTTAGGTTCGTTCTGTTGCGATAGAAGTCAAATCCGAAGCAACACTGAAAACATCGTTCCGATCTGATTTTTAATAGTACAGTTAAGCTCGAAACTACGTTTTTTCCATGGGGAATTAAGCAATGGAATGTCTTGCCTACTGCTGCTATTACTACAATTTCAGCTTTAAGAAAATTCTGTTCTGCAATAAATGATTATTTTTTTCGTCGCTATAAATTATCGATATTCAAAAACATATACGGCATGATGCTTAATGAAATGCGCGTAAATTATTCTCGTTTGAATGATCACCTCTGTAAAAAGAACGTAGTTAGTAACTCTGAGTGTGCTTGTGGAAAGGCTGAAACAGAACAGCATTTCTTCTTAGAAAGCCAGTATTACCAGTAAATACGAACTGTCTTTGAAAATGACTTGGGATTCTATATAAGTAAATAGGCATCTAGCAAATCAGGAGATATCTTTCTCGCACATGTAAGATATTCGTAGACAAATGTGTCAAATGTTTGTCTTTCTGTTCACTTTCCTCTCGTTTAACGTGCTCTCTTTCCATGTCAAATGTGTGGCAATGTCCACACATAATATATGTTGTGTGAAGAAAGATATCTCCTTATTTGCTAGATTCCTAATATAAGTATAAGTATTCTATATAAATATAAGTATATTTGTTCACTAAAAAGGTAATATTCTACATGCCTTTTCAGGGATGTCAAGTTTCGATCTTCCCTCTAATAAAGCAACTTTGATCTTGTTTTCCTCTGGCTCTACAGAGCTTACACCACAGTTGGACATAACACACGAAAGAGCACCTCGAGTATACTAATATTAAAAACGTGTCCTAGTACTTTTACAATGGCAGGCCAGCTGTCACAAAATGGGCGAAAATGAACAAACGGCATTCAGTATTTTACCTTTTCTGAAGGCAAAACAAAACAAAAAGTTTTTGCACTATAAATAAAAATGAAGTTAAAGAACTGATTAATACAATAAAAAAAGTATAAGGTCGAGATATAACTTCCTCTTTGAGTATGCAGTCCATCTTTGAAGACCCTTTTTTAAAAACAGTCAACTTTCAGGCCCCACAGTACAAAAACTATACGATAGAATTGTTTTGTTTTTCTCCCATTTGTAGTACTCGTCGAGCTCTACAAAATGGCATCAAAGATATTTTTGGTCCGCTTCGTTTTCATCCTCTTTTTCCGATCACAAAAATATCGATTACTGCTTTCAGTACTTTAACGGGAGTTTTACTCTGATTTTGATTTCTATTGAGCGAGAAGAAGTTCTAGTGCTATATTTAACTTATCGTTAACTTAATTGAGTCAGAATTGCTTAAAAAATAATTACAGGGAACATTTTTCGCAAAGTGCTTATTCTAATTGAACTCGACCAATAGAATTCGTCGAAAATATCCGCTACGAACACTTAAAATAATTAAAATCTAGTTTTGGCTGATCTTTCTCCCTCTTCATTTGGATGTCTGTTAAAAATTAGTACAAACTATTCGCAAATCACCCAGTCGTGTAGTGAAACTAGTGTACAGAGAATTTGACTAAAACAAACACAGAGTAGTAACTTATCAATGGAATTTGCATATGTCATCACTATAGTCAAATACTTTACATCATCTTATTAGAGCTCTACCGTTTAGCGTATCTTTATCTTTTTCTTGATGTCACACGCAGATTATGCTTTCCTTTCTGAATGTATCCTTATGTTTGACATACAGATCTCTACATGCGATATCAAGAAAAAGATGAAAGATAAATGGTAGAACTCTATTGATTGATCAATGTGCGTGCATTACACATAGATGACAAAAAGAAAACAAAATAACGAATTTGACGAAAATAATACATTTTATTCACATTGTTCAGGAAAAAGAGAAATTAATATAAGTTTTATTCTTAAAAGCGACATTGAACGTATAGAAAAATGACTGTCATCGTGAGTTGACTGATGTCACTGTAACAGTAAAACTCTAATGATGGACGAATAGAGTTAGATTTGTAGAAATATAAAAATAGTGAACGCGTTTGTGTGAAAAAAATCGGGATTCTCCAGATGAATTGTTTTTTTCTATTTTTCTGTAACGGATCGATAGAAACAAAACGAATTAAAGATTCAGTTGTAATATTGATTACTGAAATTTGCGCAAACATCAACAAAGCTCTTATGTCAATGAAAAGTTGAGTAAAATAAGTCTTGATCGGGTATTTGATGAAAGACGCGTAATCATAGCAATTGTAATTGATAATACTAGGTACTTGATAATCAGATTGACAACCGACAACAAGTATTGTCTATGGCTTTTTCTGGGCACCATTAACATACATCGAACTCATGCCTATAATCTCTTTACTCTCCTTCTCCAAATGTACCATGTCACAAGTTTTTCCCTATTTTATAATACTAAAGGACTTTCAGCAAAAGGTATGGAAGATGTTAAAATGTGATAACTTTTTCATGGTCAACAAAAACAAACGTGAAATATGAACGTCATTCTTTTACAATACCTTGTAGGTCAAAGTTGAAACCGGTAGAACATTCTGAATCGGTTCAGTATAAGAGATCAACATTTTTTCCAAACTGAAGAGAAATCGACTTTTCAAACATGGTTTTACGAATACAAAGTTCAAAATGAAAATAATAAAAAGTTTTAGAGAGATGTTGAAAAAAATATGAATTTACGATGAATCGACAAACAAAGAAAACAGTACTCGCTGAACAACTAGATACTACTGGAATATTGAGGAGTAAAAAGGAGGATTCAAATGTTACACAACTCATATCAACCGATTACTTGGATCTCTCAGGATCATTTTAATAATCAAGTGGATCGTCGTTTATTTATACTAATAGCTATTATTTTCCGCACATTATTTTATTTGTTATCAATTTCAAAATGTATTCTACTCTCTATTTATAGTATTGTGAAAAACTATAATTTCTTTCCTGGGTGAGTTTGGATAATATCTGATGTCATCAGTCGAAAGAGCGTGATAAGTTGAGTGGAACGGTATGATGATATATTTCACTTCTCCCTGGTACTGTTCTTCAGTAGTTTTTGGAACTGGTTTTCTGTAATACGAAATATTCGCTTCTTCCTATCACCGGTTTGTGAGCACTTTTGAAAAATCAGAAAAAGATATAAAAATTCATTTATATTCAGCATTGTGAAAAATTAAAACTAGAACTTTTTCATAATATTGAACGTGTTTTTGCTTCAATATGCTATTAAATATCGTGCACGAATATCTTCAATCTTTTTTATTACAAAACAAGACAAATTCTTAAGAATACTAGAAAGTTAGTCAACAATGTAGTTATATTTTATGAGTATACACATGATTGCTATAGAATATTTATTTGTTGTGCTTTTCAGCTTTTTTAGAATTCGAATGTGGTGTTAGAGCTTAGAATCTACATTTTTTTATGTAGTTGTCATTTTTATCATTCTTTATTACTTTACTGTTCTCCGATGTAACGATATTATGTTAATTAGAGCTTATAGTGATCTTTGATATAAGCTATTTATTTGAAAAAGTAAGAAATCAGCAATACTGCTGAAATTCTGTCAACTCATTTTTCGTCTAAATTTTACTAACTAAAAGTATTCTCGTAGAAAACTTTGCTCTTTACTATGATTTCTTTAGCATTTTTGATTCTCCTATCCTAGTAAAATCCCTGCGAGTTTCCTTACAGGATTCGAGACAGATCCTATCAATATCCGACTAGGATTTCGCTTTAATTTCTCAGGATCCTAACAAAATCCTACAGAATCCGAATGAAATCAGGTATACCCGAAAGTCATAGAATTTTCTAAGGTTCTGTTAGGATCCTCAACAAACTTAAGCGAAATCCTGGTAGGATCCTAGTATTTTAGGATCTTACTACGAAGTTATTATGTGGATCCTAAACGTTAGGATCCTGTAAGATCCTAGTAGGAAATAGGCAGGAAGTGCGTAGGATTTTGTCTAGGGTATCAACAACAATGCGTAAAGTATACTGGTTGTACTGTGTCTGTTAGAACACCGACGCTACTGAAGATAGATGCAGCTATCAATTTTGTGTGGAAACAACTTTTTCTCTAATTTTCCTACTGTTTTCTAACAGTAATCTTCAAATATCAACAGTTAGTATAAATGATATATGTCATTATGAAAATTGTGACATAAACTTTCATTGAAAATAAATGTCATAGAGATTGAGATGGCGAAGATTTATACAAGTATTTAACGATCTTCTTATTTAATTTGTTTAATAAATTAATTGTTTTTATACTGTCGTCAGAAATGTGTTTTTTTTAACTTTTATTCTATATAAGACATCATTATCTAAAAATAACAAAAAAGTTAAATTAAATATGCCAATATCAAAATGGATATGATCTCAGGATGTTGTACTGTAAAAAATAAAGTACGTTAAAATGGGTGTGTTTTTTCTAGACGGTCAATCTCAGTGTGTAAAGCGTTTAAGTGCGTTAGCAAAAAATTTTATGATTGAGTTTCTGAGTAGTAAAAGGTAGAAAATGAAAAATCAATTTGAAAATCGTGATCAACATGGTTGAAAGTATATATGCTGTCATTTTCATCTGCAACAGACGCCAAAAATCATACAAAAGAAAAATAATTGGTTTTTCGTGAGATTCGAACAGTTGACCTATTATATAACTCATTCAAGTAATCGTTTTCAGTAAGAAAAAGTCCAATGCCCATAAGATATGCGCAAATTGCTCAGTGTAAGAGGACTTTTACTTGAGGGCTGTGTAGTATTATGAGGGTATTCACTATTCCTGATGATAAATTAGCGAAACGTTACAAATACATTTAGAATGTGTGTATTGATCGCTTTATTTATGATCTTACACTTCATTATTATCATTTGTTAAAAGAAATTTCAATAATTTCTATTCTTTTATTAAAAACTGTCATTTTTTCTATGCTCTATTAATTCTAATTTATTGAACAAAGTGGTTCCGACTATTGAACAGATCACGTGGGATAGCAAAAATCACGTGAAACATGAATAGATACTTATGAGTAGTTCATGCTTATTCTTGTTACTTGTCATTTTAACCATAAATAAAATAAAAAGCCTTTGAATAATTTATCGGCACAAATTGCACACTAACAACGATAAATGTACATCAACCAGGCCCCTAATTCATACAATTAGATGATAAATATAAACATGAAGATCAACGAACGTCGATGATCGATTTAACTTAAAATGTTATGTTAACCTGCGTTTTTGTTAAATTAAATTTTTTTCTTTTTCGTTCTTGTTCAACATACAGGTAGATATGTAATGATTACATGAACCACGCAGAATGATATTTCGCGTTTTTTTATGTTATTGTTGAATAAAAAAAATATAAAAATGAATAAAAATGAACGTATCTATTAATATTTTCGTGTATAAAAATATAAATATACAGATATGTACATTTCTATATATAATATATATATCTTTATTTTAAAAAAAGTGCTGTGTAAAAAACGAGAGATGCGTAGTTGCTTTCTCATCACGTTTGTGCCTTGACGCTTCATTTATAGAGAGGCAGTATACAAATATAAACCTGTTTCGGTGATATCAAAAAAAAGAGAATATGCATTTTATAATTGATCGTTGAACCTGGAAAAGAGCCATCTCTTCACATATCACATTTAAAAATATTTCGTGAAAAAGGTAAAAATTCTATTTATGTATGAAAGAATTTTGTTCAAACTATGTTAATTCATTATACTCTCTTAGAAAATTGCTAATAGTCTCGTCTCAACAGTCAATTATCATCTAGTTAGTATATACATCACATTAACTGATTCAGTCAGAATGCTAGAAATGATAATAGGGTGGAGATAACAGGTTGATGGGACAAATCATTAAGAGACTAATAAGAATTTGGTAAGAAAATTATAAGAATCTCATGAGACTTTTATCGCTTTCTTAACAATTTTTTATTATAGTCTTAGCTGATTCTGATACGACTCTTACTGAATTCTTGTCATTTTCGTGCGTTCATGCAGAGTCGTGGAAAAGCGTTTTTTCCTATTTAGCACACTTGATAATCCTGAAGATTTTCTATTTATGGTGAGATGTATTGTCAAAAATTATGTTCCCATAGCAGATTTTCTTTCGCCATTTTGTTCAGAAATTTTCCTAAACTTTTGACAATACGTCTTACTAAGAATAGAAAATCTTCTGGGTTATTGAGTGTGCTGAATAGGAAAAAGTACTTTTCCATGATTCCACATGAATTTGAATTTTTTTGTTCACGAAAGAAGTCAAGTTCACGAAAGTTCCATATCAATTGATATGGATTATCTGGTACACGCTAACTTTTGTATCAAAGTACTTTAGAAAAAAATTTGGATATCGTTTTCACTTTGATCTCTCACAATAATTTTCTGAAAAATTTTGAGTAAGACCATGGGAAAGTTTTTTTCTAAAATATCCTGATACAAAAGTTAGTGTGTAACAAATAATCGACTATGGAGAAGACGACGAATCAATAATCGGTTTTGACCCAAAAAACTTTTAAAATTTTTCGATACAGTGATATGTAAAAGAAGCACTTTCTTTCTACAGAAAGTATAATTCTCCATCCATCTTACTGCCAGACTTTCTTGATTGCTATTTTGAAGAAAAGGCGACATTTTTTCTTGAAATATTTGTCCATGAACTATTGAAATGTTGATGACCTTTATATTTATGTTTTTATCGCATATGTTTAAATGTTTAAAATAGGTGAGTACCCGTATACAACACATAAGCAACGAAATATGATAAAAAAAGTTGATTTTAGGTCAAATCTTCAATGAATTAGTTTAGTTGGGTTATCCGTCTAAATATTAGAAGTATTTCATCTACCGTTTAGATTGAAACATGGGTAACAGTAATAGCAATTATCCGGTTCATCGTACTACATCTCAATTTATTTCACCACTAAAATTTGTTCCATTAAGCCCTATATTGAATGATACGACGTATAATCATCACAAAAAATTGAAACAACATAAAAAAACAAATTGTCGTAGTCGAACTATAGATTTGCAACAGTCATCTACGCCATTCTATACATTTCCTGACCATAAACAATATATACCACATCCCCATCAACATCAGAATTCACGTACACGTCAACACCGACATGAACGAAAACTAAAACATTCGTCATTGTATGAATCTCACTCGTTCAATCGTTCACAAACAGATCTTTTTTCACAGTCACCCTTTACTCTAAAAATTGATAATCCAAGTGGAACTAATACTATTGACTTGCACGATTCAGCTACTCAGTTAGCATCGATCGACGGATTTGACAGTTTTCTATTCGATAACAACAACAATAATGATGATCAGAATAACGCTAATTCATTGCTAAATGATTGTAAAGATGTAAGCGCAAAAAAACGAGTCAGTAAAGCTCATCAGTCAAAAATAAAAGATTACGTTCATCCCCGATCTTCATCAGCATCATCGAAAAAAACTCGTCCAATCTATTCAAAGTCAACATGTGGTAAATTACCACTCTCGACAACCAATGATCTATTGATTCTGCCATCACTGTCATATGCACCAAATAACGGTGGTCAAAACTTCGATGATAGTGGCATTGATCTGAGTCTAGAAACAACAGCCAACGCTGGAACTATGGCACCTCGTTCATCAAGTCCGTTGAATGAATTTGATCCAGCAACAGCGAATGATTTTCATGCCATCAATAAATCAACATTTACTAAAGCATCAACAGTTCCAGTTGTAACAGAGTCATCAAGTTCAGTGGATTTCTGTCGTGATTCGATTGCTGCTTTGAGAGCAAAACATAATTTTAAACCACATACAACGCATGATTTATCGTTAAAACGGGGTGAAAGTTATTTTTTATTAGAAAAAACAAATTCGGATTGGTGGAAAGTGGCGAACAGTAAAGGACAAATAGGATATACGGTAAGTGATAAACAGAAATAAGAAATATATTTCTATAGTTATGTAAAAATTCATTTGTGAGAGTACGTTATAGTTTTCAAAACCGATAAGAGTCATTTAAATGTGATTACTATGTGGTTTTCGGACTTTTTAAACAATTTATGCACCTCTGTTTTAGCCTGCTAATCATTTTGAATATTGTGACGATCGGGATTGTTATACTCCACAATTATCTCATAAAATCGATCGTTCATCGTCTTGTCTTGAATCTCAACTATCTAATACAGCTTTGACTTTCAGTCCAAATTATATAACAGCACCCTCTTCTTCTGAGTTGTCTCGCTCTAATCATCATAACAATAAAAATCTCTCCAACAATTCTCAAGAATTTCGCCCTATAGTAGAAACAGAATCCGTCTCGAATGTCTCTTGCCTATCACCGTCAACAAATGGAGAAAATCAAGATTTAAGGAATTCATCGGTTTCTTTGATGAAAACAATGAGAACAAACGATGATGATAGTGAGAGAAATAAAGAACGTCGAAAATTATCGTCAAACAGTACAAATAATAATGTTCGATCATCTTTACAAAAAACGCATTCCTTTTCATTGTCAAAATCACCACTCATCGATAATGCTAAACAGGAAGAACAAATTCAACATCTACCCTATTATCATCGAAATTTAGATCGATCAAAAACGGAAGCCATTTTAAAAATGATAAATCGACCCGGTTGTTTTCTTATACGTGATCATTTAACAAAATCACAACGAAGCAATAATTCATCGACGAAAAATACAAATGAAAAAACATTAAATCAAGTGATTGAAACACCCTACGTGCTGTCAGTACTATCACTATCGAATACTGTTTATCATTATTTACTCTATTATGTCGATAAAAAATATTTCATTAAACCATTTTCTGATTCGTATGATACTTTGGCACACTTGATAGATGCTCATCGTCTCAATGAAGGTGTTTTACCGTGTAAACTTGTAGAATATCCAACAAAAATCTCGCTACCTTCACATAATACTAGTATTAGCAGTGGAGAATATAAAAAAAACCAGCAACAAGACGATGACCAACAACAATACAGTCATGCCTCATCGTCAACAGTCGGCTGGACAAGTGTAAAACAAACATCATCTGCTCGCGCGTCACCATCACTATCATCGTCAACATCTTCGTCGTCATCAAATTCAATCCCGTCTTCACAATTTACAATCAATATGAAGAAATTGATACGACAAGAAATTATTGGAAGAGGACATTTTGGAGTCGTTTATAAAGGTAAGAGGTAGTCTCAATAACTTGTTAATAATAATAATTACCACTGCGATATGCAACAGCAAAATGAACAGGAAAAAGACAGAAAATACGACGTATCTTTATAGTAGGATAAGGCTCAACCATTAATCAAAGCTTAAACAATGAATACAAAAAAACTATAAGCTGTTTACTTTGTGTCTTATGCCCAATTAGACTAAAGAAAATGAAAAGTCATTAGGCTTCTAAGTACAGATATAGACGCACACTGTATAAAAACATTTACAGTAAAAAACAGAAAAGATCGGAACATTATGGAATAAAGAGTGAAAATCGTGATAATTATGCGCAAACATTTCTTATTGTGAATTTACTTGTACACAAAAAAAGCACATCGGAACAATTTTCGGGAATTTTCTGTGTTGTCGTGACCATTGTCCGTATGGGTGAAAAGTTCCCTTTACTTTATTTTCGCCACTACTAACAACAGTAACTAGAAAACCAGTCGAAAATTAGTTTAGAACTGATGATTTAACGAAACTGTTTTGATAACTAGATTATCATTAAAATCCAATTAGTTAAATTTATGCATATTCATAAGAATAACTATTTTTTAGATATGTAAGTAATATTCAAGTAGTACTATAGGATACAAACGAACGTTATTGGAATATGCATTACCCAGGTACAAGGATCAGATAACAAGACCGTGGAATATCATATGATAAGAAATTACAAGATTTCAAACGATCTTATCAATTTCCTGTAACATCTTACAAGATTTCATATGACATTTTGTAGCAAGATTCTTGTAAGATTTTACAAGATTTTATGATAAGAATATACAAAATCTTGTATGATCTTACAGGATCTTACAGAAAGAAGCTATAAGAAATTATACGACCTTATAAGAAGTCACAAGATTTTATACGATTTTAAAAGAATTTATCTGATCCTACAAGACTATACGCTTGATCATTTCCTGTCGAATCCCCCATATCTCTGCATT
Organism: Didymodactylos carnosus; assembly: GCA_905250885.1. Lineage (NCBI taxonomy): Eukaryota > Metazoa > Rotifera > Eurotatoria > Philodinida > Philodinidae > Didymodactylos > Didymodactylos carnosus. The sequence continues at coordinate 14,397 of CAJNOQ010001808.1, read as the reverse complement.
TTACTTTTTCTATTATAATTTCACCCATCACGTTGCCATAAGGACGAAACGGAGTTCTGAGGCACACTTTTGTAACGTACAGTTCCTTGAGCTTTTCATCTACAATGAAGTCGGACTGGTTGCAATGGATAGTACTCACAGTGTACTATCTAGAACTATTGTCAAAAGTTTGATGATATTTAATTTGGTACAGAAAAATTTTCATCGAAAGTTGATGAAAAGGACGAGTCTGCATAAGGTTGTTTATTTATATAGAAAAATCATATATTTTTCAGAAACATACCACTCGATAGTCCTTGAAATTCTCTACAAACTGAGCTAGTTAGAATATCTAGACGGGTGCGTCTAGTCATCAAAGATATGCAAAAGTTCGGGTGTTATATATGCAGTACAGTGTGTTATAATCATAAGAACTCCTTTGTTTTTGATTATGACAAATTTTGCAAACCATACAGTCTTATAGGGCGAAGAATTCTGAGCAAAATAAGATGTCACCCAGCTGTGTATGACACTTTCTCACTGAACTGAAGTCGATTTACAAAAGGTGAAAAGCACAAAATATTTCGCGAAAATAACCAAAATATTTCGTTGAAAGTGTCATACACAGCTGAAAGACATCTTATTTTGCTCAGAATTCTTCAGAAAAAATCCGTGTGTTTTTCTCATGCAATCACTCCTAGGCGGTCGTAGAACCGTCTTTTTCAAAGAATCTTGCTGTAAGATCTTATAAGATTCTTGTACGATTCCGTCTGATTTCATAAGATTCGTATAAGAATTTGTAAGATTCTGTAAGAAACATAGAAGCTGATTCTTGATGTAAGATCTTATAGTAAGATTTCATCAAATTTCGTAAGATTCTTGTATGATTTTTATAAGATTTCATAAGATGGATGCGTTTCTGTGATTTTTCGTAAGATTTTATAAGATCGTGTAAGATCTTGATCTGATTTTTCGACCTGGGTAGCAGAGATGAGTCATCGATTTGATGAGATCTTCTAAGATCTTATGGGAGGAATTCATACGATCTTGTAAGATCTTATATAATCTTGTGACAAGAAAATATATAGAAGTCAACAATGTCTGACACAAGACTTTGTAAGATCTTACAAGATCATAGGAATTCTTGCCATAAGATCGGACAGCACCTTGTCGCATCTTATAACAAGATCTTGTAAGATCATATCGTCAGATCTTATTACAAGCTTTCACAAAAAAACATCAGATCTTGCAGGATGTGTTCCATCTGGGTCGAGAAAGTTACCAAGTAGGATTAATTAATTAGTTACCACAGAGTTAACTAATTTTCAGTTAGTATAGCGTTAAATTAACTTAACCGGAACTTTTTTACCCTCTGATTGTAAGATAGTTGAAGAGGGCACTTTGGACTACCTATCTATGAAAAAAATCGATAGATTTATATGGGGTAGATTTCAGAGATGTGAAGTGATTTTCCAAAGATCTGCTCAAAAACCGCTTTTAAAATTTCTTTGCTTGTGAAAAACTAGCCTCAGGTGTCTCCTTTCGACTGCTGAAAACCGCAACGATCTATCTTACGCTGTTATTGAGCCATTAAAAAGTGGCAACCTACACTGTATTTTGGTGTTGATAGTAGTGTTGAGCTTACTCATTGGCTAAAGTTGTGAATTTACAAGTAAAGCCCTAAATTAACTTTTTCTTTCTTATTTCTGTAGCTTTGAGTCGACAATGAACACTTAGGGCTTTTCTTGTAAATTCTGTAACTTTGCAAAGAACGGTCGTGTAGAGCTGGGGGAATGTCTCATTTTAATCAGACATTTGCGGGCTACAGTCATGTCTCATTAAGAAAGGTTCTGGTTATATTTTAGAGTTTCTGAAAAACTGATTTTCTAGAAAACCAGGTCTTCGAAGGATTAAGGGTCATATTCGTAATCAGCATGATGGATAACCTATAACCCACTAGATTCCGAGCAAAAAGCGTTTTGTCACCTCGAGAGGATAGTATTTGTAAAAACCTACTTTTCAATGCAACAATTTCCGTCATAAGGTCATATTATACGTACGGCAGGATAACAACCGAAGAACGGAAAACTAACAAATCTTATTTTTTAGCGCGCTTTGAATATTTTTTTCTAGGTATTTACAATAATGAACTGTTAGTCGCCATTAAAACATTGCTATTTTCACTTGATGATGATCGCTCACGTGAACAAGAAATGTTAAAAGAAGCAAAAACTATGATGCACCTCAATCATCCAAATTTAGTGAGACTCTACGGAATCGGTCGATATCAAGAACGCATTTGTCTCGTTACAGAATACATATCAAATGGATGTTTACTTTATTATTTACAAAATAATCAAGAACTGTTATTAGGTGATTTAAAAAAAAGTTTAAAACGTTTTAATTCGTTTGCATTACAAATATGTAAGGCAATGGTTTATCTGGAATCAAAATCGATTATACATCGAGATTTAGCAGCAAGAAATTGTCTAGTGGGCGAGCAAGATGTAGTGAAAGTTGGTGATTTTGGAATGGCAAGGTAAAGTACATGAAATAAATTTTAGAGCTATCTGTTATTTTTCTTAATCTGTATAGATTTATAATCGATGATATTTACCAGGGTAAATCAGATACACCATTTCCATTGCGTTGGTCATCACCTGAAGTTTTATTTCGTCGTGAATATTCGATTAAATCGGATGTATGGTCCTTTGGAGTACTTCTCTGGGAAATATATAGTTTGGGTGATACACCGTTTGGTAAAATTATCCAGAATGATTTTGCTGCACAACTGATCAAATCGTGTCATATGCCAACAAGGCCACAATTATGTCCACAACCGATCTATCGTTCTATCATGTCGAAATGTTGGACATTTAGAGTACAAGATCGACCAATGTTTTCAACAATTAAACGCATTTTGGAAAAGGTGTGTCGAATCGGTACTGCTAGCCAGAACGAAGATGAGACATGTTATGTTCAACAACACTCAGCTTCTCGATCACAATTGTTATACTGAAAGAGAGCTTTTTCTATTTCGTATTATATATTCACATCCCCACTGCTTTTATATAATCTAATCTTTTTTGAAAATATTTGTTTTTCAAATGCTTCATATTGGATTTCTTCCATAACTAGCTTATTTGCCGGTGTGATCTCTTGAGCATGATTTGTGACTATGCGTACACAGAGTACAAATACAAATTACGAGTATTTTCTTAAATAGGAAAGAATAGAGTAAAATAAGAATGTATAATATCTCCAGTTTTACTCAACACTATCTTTGATTTCATCATAAGAAGCTGGAATTGACATGCTGAAGTAATCACTTTTTTCATACCATTAACGCTTTTTGTGAGGATCTTAAAATATTCGATTCGACATATACGAATAATGTAGTGGTAACGCTCGAAACTACAAGGAGACCGTAAGAAATTTATATGTGCATTTAAAAAAATTACACAAAAATTTAGATTAACAATGAGCGCCAAAAAAATATGCATTATGTCGTTAAAACAGTTTAAAGAAGACAGCTGGAAACATACACAAAAATCAAATGGTAAACGATATAAAATTGATATTGTCATCCAAAACAATCGACATGATAGAGTATTTTACATTATGCAGCCAAAACACGAATATTTCGTGCCTGCGTGTTATCTGTTTTCCTATATGGAAGTGAAGTGTGAGCTGTGACAGTAGCTCAAGAAAAAACTGCTGATATCTGGTACATGTGCTTTCTAAGAATAATTATTGGAGTCAATTTAGGGGCTAGGATGTCTAATGGAAAATTATTGGATTAATTAGTCAACCTTATTTGGAAAACATCATGCGTAGAAATAGGGTGAAATGGTTTGGACATGTACGTACGATAGTGAACGAAAATGATTGGCCAAAAACATCAAAAAAGGTCATATTTTCGTATTTTGCCGACCTAAGCATCAGGCGTCAGGAAACGATCCCAAAACAAGCTTTTTGTTTTTATTTATAGAGTACAATTCAAACTACCATCAGTAAAATCATAATAGTCCACTTCTAGTACTTTTAGATGTGAAAAAAATTACTATCCAACGTATAACTAATCCACTTTCTTTCTTGTTGATTTTATTTTTCTCATTCGGATTGATCAATAATCAGCGCAATCAACAACACAAGTATATAGCTGAATGCAATAGTTAATAATTCCATATACACACATTCAATATGTACAGGATCTATAGAGTAACGAATTGTTCAATTAAATTTTGAGGAAAATGTTCATCATCTCGCAACAAAACATCCAGTTCTAAATAATTGATAAGAATATAAACTTCGTCAATGTGTATATAAATTTGTCCAATGATAGAAAATGAACGCCTTCCAGTTTTATCACAAATATCCAAATATTTTGTCCAATATTCCCTAAAAAATAAATACAACAAAATCATATAATAATAAGCTGATAATAAAAGAAGATCATAGAATGCAAAAACGAAGAATGTTCATAAAATCTGTTTACCTGGAAAAATAATGAAACATTATTCAAAATTACGAAAAAAAAGCAATTTTATGTTGTCGATATTTGAGAGACGCCGGATTTTTTATGAGAATGATGACGATGCTCTTTTTTATGTTTTTTCTTCTTATGTTCTTTTTTCGATGGCGATACTTTATCATATGAATTTGATCGTTTTCGTTTAGCTTTCTTTTGTTTATGTTGTCGATGTGTATTTTCGGTTGATGATGGAGATGGTGAGACATGTTTTGATTGATTTTTACTTCTCGATGTTCTAAATTAATAAAGCAACTTCTTAAAAGTGTATAAACAATTACGATCACAATACCAGGCTTTTTACTCACTCATATTCGTGTTTTTTCTTTCTTCTCTCTTCTTCTTCTTCTTGTTTTCGAACATTTTCTTTTAATTGTTCCAGTCGCTGCTGAAATTGCTCAGATACGCGATATGGTTTTCGAAATTGTCGATCTCTGCCTCCAAATCTTAGTTGTCCCGACTCACGTTTCCCTCCAAGACCTCCACCACATCGTCGAGGTTTCCATCCAACCAGTGGAGAATAACACGGTTCAACCAACAACAAATGACCTTCATAACGCCATTCTTTGTTCAATGCATCGTAAACATCTTCTCGCGTTTCCATTTCAATAAATGCGTAGCCCTTCGGTTCACATGTGACCACATCACGAATAAAATGAACTTTGATAGTCTAAAAAACAAAAGAATGGAAAATTTCTCAAAAACATCTTGCATTCAACTTTATACCTTTTTTTCAAACATTTGCTCTAGACCTGTGTCAGTACATGTTGGTGGTAATCGTGAAATGAATAATGTGTTTTTCGTGTTTACGTGCAATGGTTTTTTGTATTTTGTGTTGTATGCTCGTAGAATAGCTCGATCATGTGCTTCGACATCTGTTCCATCGATACTACCGGCCATCAAAGGATCGTAAAAGCCCCATTCCATAGACGCTGGACGCCAATAGTCGATATTTGTCATCTAGAATGAGAAAATTAAAGAGAAAGAAATTTAGATAGACTGTAAGCTCATTTGAGATTTGTTACAATCGTTAATCAGAAATTTCTCAATTTTGATTTAGCAGTTTTGGGACGTTTCAGATAGACTAAATAATATGGACGATTCTAAACGGAAGCTGCTACATGTTGTCCTAGAAGACCAAGCATTATTCCACATACGTTCAGGTTCAATCTTCCATTGATTGAATTAAAAATAAAAACTCACGATAATAATCGAATTCTACTATCTTCTATAGCATCTCGAGTTAAAATGATTTACATATTTGTTTACAGTAAGCTCCACTGATAGTCTGCATTATACGATAATGAAATATTAAAGTTTGTTCAATCTTCCAAGACCATTTCTATACAAGTTATGAATTTTTTAAAGTTTTGTTTTAATCGTTTTCTATTCGTCTAATAGTTTTCTATGCAAATCTTTGTATTTGTTTCATAACTCGAGAAGAAAAAGTCAAAAACGAAACAAAATGAGTGGTTTGAGATATTATCTCATATATGTATGATAAAATTTTTTGGCCGATCAGATGAAATTTTATTGGGCGTGTAAAGTAACCAAGTTAAAAACCATATCCAAAACTTTGTCAGATAAATCTTAACAAAAATATATCGATCCATCTCTGATATAAGTGCAACTTGATTACGTGAAGGTATATTACAACATTTTCATAATCAATTCAACAAACTAGATTTTCAAGACAATATTTGGTAACGATCTGGGATAGTTTTCTGAAAGAATTTTAGTCAAATAAAATATTCGTCTCTGAAAAATAAAACAAAAAAACAACAACTCACTATTTCTATCTAGTGTCATTCGACTGATCGTCAATATTTCATAAGTCATTAAAATATATAACGATGGTCAATTTTTTTTTCCATATAAAACAACAAAACATATTATTTTCATGTCACTATTGTCAGAATCATTAAAAAATGAATAAATTCTTGATTTTATACATAAATAAATCTGGAATATATGAGTATCCTGTCACTGATACTGTTTGAATACATTTCAAAAATGAATAACAAAAGAAAAAACAACTTTTCATCAAACTTGTAACTGTTTCATATAGATATGTATGTACGATTATTCAAATGATCGTGAATACATTTTATTGTTCAAAATGAGCTAACATTTTTCATTATTGCCTTGATCTAAAAAAATAAGAAATTTCATATTTCGAAAGTAAAACAAAGTCATTTACCCTTTTACAGATCTCTAACAGAATGTATTCGAGTGCCGTCAGAGAGACATTCAGTAAAATACGAGTTGTTAGCACTACGAACGACTAATTGTCTGTTCGAAACAAACACGCGAGTATTTACTATTATTGTTTTCTGTATTGAGAACTAGTAGAACAGATGTAAAATGCTGATACATGAGTTCTGCAATAGGCCCATGTCGGATGTTGTTGTCAAGAAAGTATTTCAATTGAGGAATATCTATATATGTTTTTCGATCTATGATATTAGTTTGATCATTGTTTGTTGCTGATGTACCACTACATATTGTTGAGAATTTCTATATTACCAGATAGTTCAGAAGAATAAACTGCAATCTCTGCAGTCGGTCATCGGTAAATAATAGTGTCACTAATAGATAAGGAACACGTCAACACTTACATCAGCAGCATTTGGAAACCATTTTTTTGTAATTAACAATACCAGTCGGCCATTTAGTTCATTTCCTGTACGTTCTGAAACCATAAATCTGACAAAATGTTTTCATTGGAAGTCAAACATTGTTGTTACTTAAAACTGTCTGACTTCCTAATATACCCATAGTAATAATAACATAGGGTCTTCTTGAATAATAATAGCGCAATTTTTTATTTATACTACCCAAAATTTTTGTAAATAAGAATTGGACGCAAAAGAGAAAAATACATGACATCGTAGTGCTGTAAATCGTAAGCTACTCTTGAATTACAAAAAAAAAAAACATTCCCGTTCCAGATATAAATCAGTCGATGAACGAATAGAAAACAAACAAAAGAGAAAAAAACATTTAACATCCGTTGAAAAATAAGCTGCCAAGAACAAATTTAACTTGAGCAAATCTATAGAACATATAAACATTAAAAAAACTCACCAGCCCCCACCAAGAGCAAGAAGAAGAAAAGAACAGGTGTTTTAATATATGTGCAAAAAAAAGAATAGTCAGAAGTTTTAGAACATTTTCAGGTTTAGTAAGAGAAAGATATTCAATGTTTATCTATCTGAATGCTCACTTTCGTCCATACTATGATCTTGTTGAATATTTGTTCGTAGACTTCGCTGTTGTCGACGAGTCTGTGCTGTGGTAGTGCATGGTTTTTGAAAGGCGGTAGAAGATGTTAATTCACTCATTGACGTTGGAATTGAAAGACGATTTGACAGATTTTGAACAGTTGAAGATGGTCCACCAACTGAAATTAATCAAAAAAAAAAAGATGCAAAAATACGAAAAAAAGTTAAAACTATGAATTTATTACTTGCGCTTAATAGATCTGTTGATAATCCCGTTATTTGTTGTTCGCCACTGGAATTGGATGGCGATGATACTGTTCTTGCTCGTGTTACACGTTGTTGATATAATGATGAAGATGAAGGGTGAACATGTGTTTTTGGTAATGACGATGTGGATGACTGTTGTTTCAGATTACATGTACTGCTTGTTCCACTACTTGTGTTCATGAGTTCTGATGTTGTTGTTCCACCTAATTTAATTCGTTCATTTAATTGACGTTCTTCATCCATTTCTAATGACGATTCACTTTCACTCAATTGACGGCATAACTGTTCACGGCGGTCAACCTTAAAGTATCAATACATTTTTTATAAAGAAAAAAGGTTTGATGATAAGTAAAAACATACTTCCAATTGTAATTTTCTTTGTAATCTCAAATTTTCATTTCGAATATCTCGCTCTTCTCGTAAATAGTGTTCCATCTTTTCACGATGTTGCTCTTGTGTATGTAAAAGTTCACGTTTTAATTTTTCGACTTCACGTCGTAACTGAGTGATATGATCAATGTTAGGTAAAGAAAGACGAGGCGATTGAATTACACGAGGATGAGTTTGATTTGTGGGCGTTGTTGGCACAGCGTCATCATGAAGACTTAAATGATGATGCACAGGTGATGATGATGGATCAATGGTTGCCGCAACACTTGATGTTGGATTAACCTGAAAAGAAAAGGCAATGTTTCCTTAACGCTTTGAAAATAACAGGAAGTACAGTGGATATCTTTCAAGAAATAGAGAAGTCAACTAAAAGTTTTTATGCATTGAAAATAATTTTTTTTCTTCGAAAAGAAACTAAAGTCAAAATCTTTTGAGATTTGGGCTCCGGTCGAACGAGTACTTACATTATTATTATCGTTATTTGGTTGATCTAATCTTTCTTGTAATAAACGTTTATCTGTTTCTAATTTTTCCATTCTCTTCCATAATCTAAATAAAAAATAAACAACTGACTCGTTTTACAACCACAAAACATAAGCTAAAAAGCCTCTTCTCTCTGTCTAATTATTAATAGATTAAAAACAAAAGAATAAACACTGTTATGCAGCTCTAAAGGTTCTAGAGTTTGTTCGATACTATATCGTTTACCTATTCACGAGTGATTCTTGTTCTTTTTCTAACGTATTTTCCAACTCAATTTTTTCACGTTTTAATTGTTCTAATGTATTTTGTTTTGTCATTGTTTCGGCTTCTAAACGTTTAATTCGTTTCATTAATTTATTTACTTGTGATGCTTGTTCTTGTTCGATTGTTTGTTCAAGATTTTGTTTTTCTTCACGCAATTGTAATAATTTTCGTGATAAATCATTTGTTAAATATTCTTCTTCACGTTCATAATTATTGGCTAATGTTTCTTTTTCTTTTTTTAATTCTTGAATTTTTTTTAACAATGTATTTGAGATGAATTCCTCTTCTTGTTCAGCACGTGCTTGAATATTAACACTGACACTAAAAAAAAGGAGTCACGCAAATAAAATAAAGATATTAGAGATGACTACCTAAAAGAACAAGAAACGATGAGCTATAAAGAGACCGGAATCAGTGCTGCAATTTCCGAAATTACCGTCGCTTAGCGTCGCCGATTACAAAACACCCTGTATGATACAAAAAATAGCGAAGTCGATTACTTGATGAAATCACCTTAACTACCACGTCTGCTCTCTTTTCTGTGTACATCCCTTCACATCAGGATATAACAAATGGTTGCCTATAAACGAACTGAGCGAAATAGTACAAAAAAAAGAGAAAAAACAAAATGTCAATATTTTATCGTCAACTACTTCCATGATAAGATTACAAAGTAACAACACTAACGAAAAAAAGATTAGCACTGGAAATTTATGCTGCAGTTATATTGGGAAAAACAAATGTTTAACATACATTAACGTATCCTGAAACTTATAACATGTTTTTCTACCTAACTAAATAAATAAACAAAAGCAATACATACTGTTTTAATTGTTTAATTTCTTCTTGTGCTGCTTTTAATCTTAGCTTATATGTTTCAACCTCAACTTTGAGTACTCGATTTTCTTGCATTAGTGATTCAATGCGTTTTAATAAATGTTCACGAGATAAAGTTCCAGTTGAACAATCCGCTAAGGATGAAACATCTGATTCACATTCACTATCCGTTTGCATTGCTTGTAGAGTACTTAAAACATGAGCAGAGAACAACTTGTAGACTGTTGAAGAATATGAAGATATACATACTTATCGGCACTCATCTGACTCAGAACACGATTACTCAAACACACATGCACTTGCTAACGCCCAAAAGGGGATCAATATGTATACAAAATCTAAAACAGAGCGGATATTACAACCTGAGTTACATAAAATTCATTTTATGCATAGTATTTGATGAATTAGATTTTTTATTCGACTGAAAACAAACATGATAAAATACGCTGATTCGTTTAATAATCTGAGTTTATTTAATCATAACTGTTCTCAGAAAAGACTAATAATTTCTACGTTACAAAAACATGAAAAATGAGATTTTGTTTCGTTCTAAAGAGTGGAAGCTTCAAAAATGAGAGGAAAAAGCGCTCGATAATTTGTCAACTCTCCCACGTAGTTTGCTCTTTTGTATACGAGAAAATGGAAGCATCCTCGACTGTTTGAATGTATGGATTTCGAAAAAGTGATGGGACTGAAACAAAAATCTCACATAATGAACATTCGAGGACTTTTTAAACGTATCTTTAAACTTGAATAGCATAAAAAACTTTTCCACACTGAAAAGTATACAGTATATAAGTACTCCCGAAGATCGTATCATAAAAAGTATGAAATAATCTATTCCAGAGATGATGGATAATAACAGTTAAATAAAAAGCGCACCATAGATGTACATGCCTTTTGCATATAATTCTGACAATTTTTCTTTAAAATCATACGGACGATTCATGAGATACTGGTGTAAAATGTATTAGACCCTAAATTCGACATTTGCCAGTTTTAGATGACCGTGACTTAGTTTAAAGTATTCAAGAATTTTATTAATGTACTCGTAAGGTTTGACTGATTATGCGTCTAACCAACGTTGGAATGAAGGCTTAAGTATTTTAACATTTGTTATGATACAATCTTCTGATTCGTTATCGACTCATACTTTTACACGAAACTGAACTGCATTTTGATACGTTGACGAGTTTACAGTAAATCAAGCTAAAGGTCAAATATCTAAAAAAACTACATTCTTCACGTTTATAGATACGTTTATCAAGTCCTCGAATGTTCATTTTGTAGGCTTTTGAATCAGCCCCATCTCTTGAAAAGTCGGATATGCTTTCATTTTCTCATCTATAAACGAACACAGATGAACAAACTGGGTGAAAGAGTTGACACATTATCGAGCGCTTCTTCATCTCGTTTTTGAAGCTTCCACAGATTCTTTAGAACGAAACAAAACCTTGTTTTTCATATTTTCCAAGTGAACGACGGAGTAAATTGTTACCATCTTGTTTATTTATTATATTATCCGTTGCCTCTAAAGATGTCGATCCGTTTATGCACTTGTTTGTATTAAACAAAGTTCTCTTCTCTTCTGAAGACGATATCTATATAGAAAATCGTTCAAATGACTTTTTATAATTACATTTGAATTTGAACTCCAACGTCTATTTAGCGCTAGACCAATTGTTGAACTCCTCACGTAGTCAGTTCTCGTTGGTATTTAGCCTTGATGAATCAGTATCAGATGGTAATTCATTACTCTAGACTGGACAACTTATTTTTTTCTTCTTTCATTCATTGTTATTATTGGATTTCGTATGTTTGTTCATTGTGTCTATCCTGCCATGTGAATAAGAAGAAAATTCCATCTCTAAAATCATATGATGTCTTCTTCCGTTAGACATACCGAAAACTGCGCAATTTAATAAAAGTCACTTCATATAAAGGAAAAATCTAAACGTGTTGTTCTTTCAGTTAGTCTCAGTAGGCTTTTGTTTTAGATTAAGCCTGTCTGTCTCCATCCTTCATTTTTTTCATGTGTTGGAATTCATTTTCATATCGTCATTATTTAAAAACATTAATCGTTACTGTAAGCATTAAAATTATAATCTTGTGTAGTATCATGGTGATGAGGCATGTTTTACTCTTTAGCTCTTTTTTTCTGTATGGGGAGTGTATGGAGGTGCAGTACAGATTACTAGTGCGAATGTTGACAGTATTTTGTGTAAGTAACGCTTTACTACTTTTTCTCAGTAAAAATTCAAGAAGAACGCCAAATGACTATGATATTCGCAGCTAGTGATTTTCCTAAAAATTAGGTGTTTAGATATTGAAAGAAGTATCCTTAGTTTACTGAGTCTATAAGGAGAAAGTCCAGCACTCGTCTCGAATAAAGGTGCTTTCTAAGTGTAATAGTACTTAAATGTAAGAGATGGTACCACAATTTACATACTCTTGTGTGTTTTTCTACTGCATTATTTGTTTGAAACTAAAATGATTTTTTCTCATTTTAGCTGGCAATGAAGTTGTTTTTCTTAATTTCTACGCCAATTGGTAGTATAACTGGATTTTTTTCTCTTCAAATTTTCTAGCTATAACCGGTTTTTATTTTATTATTTAGGTGTCGGTTTAGTCAAATGTTAAATCCTATTTATGATGAATTTGCCGATAAAATTGCTAAAGAATTTCCAGTATGTATTTACTCATCTGAGTTTTCACTCAAGTTCTTACACAGAGATCATCCTGTGTTTTCTTTTTTCCTATACGGATGGTATTATGAATGTTCTGATTAACGTTTGTATTTATTTTAGCAACCTGGACTTGTTCTTATTGGAAAAGTTGACTGTGATGCAGAAAGTAAGTTATAAGAGAAAAGAGGTGATAGTACGGTGCACTTTAGTTTGTCGTTTACTCCGTTTGTAGATGCTATTTCTACGAAATATCGTGTAAATAAATATCCCACATTGAAAATGTACAGATATGGTGTGATGACAAAAAGAGAATATAGAGGAGCTAGGTAAAAGAGTTTTTCTTTTTGACTCTACAACTTCGTGAGTTTAACCGAATTGTTTCACCTTTCCAGACAGGTCGATCAATTGGTTGATTTTATTAGAAAACAAGTTGTATCACCCATTGTCAAACTTCAAACGTTAACTGACCTTTATACTCTTGATGTAAGCAGACGTGTTTTAGATCTTTTAGCATCTCTAATTCATTTTACTGATTGTTTAGGTTAAAAAACGGTATATTATCGGGCACTTCGAGAATGAACAAAGTCCAAATTATCCAATATTCGCAAAAGCAGCAAGTTTATTAAGAGATGAATGCAATTTTGCAGCATCAGTAGGAGGGTTAGTCTGACTTATCCTAAGCGTTTGTTTTTTTTTTTGAAAACTGTGTCATGTTTTCAATAGAGTTGAAAGATTGTAGTCTACGAGATAGCAAAAATATGTGTAGCTAAATACTATTTTATATGAAGTGACAGTGGATTACTACGTCTAGGTGTAGTATTACTACAAAATTTTTCTAGTTTTATAAGTACTTAGCAGTATAATATGGAATTTTCTTACAAAATTTTTGTATCGTGACGCATAGATGTGACAAAGGAAAGGACTTTCTGAGATCAGACGCTGTTTTTACTGTACGTAAATAGTTGTGTAAGCTTTGTTTTGTTGGTCCTTCATACTAGTATGATTCATGTTTTGAAGATTGATATATCTTAATAAGCACAGATTTCGATCTTGGCTTTCTTTCAATAGAGCTAACAGTATTGGTAGCCTGTGCAATAATAAATTAGGTAGTAAGGCTCTCTCTTGATATGAGTATAGTTCTTACACTTATACAAGAGCAGTACTGCCATACGATATTCGTGTAAATATATCAGTTTCGTAACAGTTGCCATGCAGACATGTAGAATTAGTATAATTGGAATTATCTTTTATTTTAGTGATGATTTTAAAACCGAACGACCGGCTGGAGATAGTGTATTTTATCGTCCACCGCAAGTAATATTTGGTTTATTCTTGTCTTGTCTCTCTCTTTACTTCTTTTCTCATGAAATTTTAAGAAGATCGTGGTTTAAAAATCACCCTTATCCTCACCAAACCTTCTAAGATCGGGGGGGGGGGGGGGGCGGGCATATGGGGGGGTAAAATTTTTTGGGGGTTTTTTTGGGCTTTAATTAACAAAAATAATTGTGAAAAAATTTTTTAAAT
>CAJNOQ010001807.1:0-28366 GCA_905250885.1 Didymodactylos carnosus | reverse complement strand
TTCAAATAAAATTGTCACTCTCTCTTTCCTTTAAAAAAACTACTAAGCACCCATACATAGTATCTTTCTGATGAAAAATGAACGAATATGCACAACTTTGTGAAACCGGTGAAAACCGGCCGGTCCAACTCACTCAACCGGTCCGGTATGGCACCGGCCCGGTACGGCTGGATCGAACCGGTTACAACTCTGCTGCCTGGTCTGTTGAAAAATCCCCACTGTGTACTTCTTTTTTGGCTGTGGTGATGATAGATTGTTGTTTCCAGGCTCTATTTCATATGACGGTGGTTGGCTATTCGTTTTGGATTATACTAAGTTTGTTTCAAGATTCGCCAGTACCCTTAATGTAACCCCTTGCATTATACCTTATAAAAGAACAAAGTCAAGCGTTCATATAAGAGTCACGGAGATTCTAAGGCCAGTTGGATTCTTATTGTAGTAACAGTAATAGTTGGTTTAAACTTTTATTTATTTAACCAATAGAAAACACTAGCGCACATCAAAAAACACATTATAAGCATCTTTGATACTGTTCCCTAGTGAAACTTCTTGTGACCAAGATCTTGACTTCTTGAACTTTTTCGGTAAGATCTTGATTTAAGATCTTGGTAAGAAAATATAAGAATTCAAGAAATTTCAAGAAGTCAAAATCATCTTGTAATTTCTTGACTTCTTGTACCAAGATCTTGGAAATTCTTGAATCATCGTTTTGTTTTACGCTCTTGTGTAGTATAAGTGCGAATATTTTCATACCTAGAATAATTTCGAATGGTTTTCCTTCTTGACCGTAGTTGTTTAAGGAAGAATCTTTAGTAATAGTAAGCCAAGATGTTTCAAGATCTTGAGTAAAAGGTTCACGAATCCAAGATCTTGACTTATTGGCGTTTATTCCAAGATCTTATGACATTTCTTAATCCAAGACCTTGGGTACAAGAAGTTCCACTAAACCCTCCTCCATAATAGAAGACCACCTGGTCTTCTATTTTGTCCCGCAAGTCGAGTTCTAAAGGGTGGTCTTCTATTGCGGTCAAATTTTATCGCCTGCTAGTCCAACGGTAACTCCACTTATTGGAAGTTCATCCCCTATTAGAAGTACGCTTTGGCATAATTGTTTGAAAATTCCTCCCAGAAAATAGGGTATTTCCGACTTGTTTTGCGGACATAACAGAAGACCAGTAGTCTTCTAGGAGTTAGAAGACGATGATCTTCCATTTGGCTTTCAAGTCATATACGCTGCAGTGGTCTTCTAATCAAACTGATTGAAACCCCCTTATTATTCACAATAGGCACACAGCACCAAGTATGAACTGCAATGAGTTAGTGTCAAAAGTTAAAACATTTAGAAGTAAGATATTTAATGTAATAAGTTTATTTAAAANAGAAGAACATGGCTGTTATAGACAAAGAAACCAAAAATAAAGCATGGGTAAGAGAAAGATAAGGTCGATTGCGAGGGCACGGCATATGTGATGTGAACGGCAAACTGATTGAAACCCCCTTATTATTCACAATAGGCACACAGCACCAAGTATGAACTGCAATGAGTTAGTGTCAAAAGTTAAAACATTTAGAAGTAAGATATTTAATGTAATAAGTTTATTTAAAACATTGAACTTTGTTTACAGAGATTTCTTTCACAAGGGAACCTTCCCAAGTATCCAATCGCTTTTTCCTACAGACATACACAATTGCAGGTAATCTTTGTTGCTGATTACGAACCTGATGGCCGTTCCTGCTGCTAGGCCTTTCTCGGGTGGGTCTCTGAAACCCGGGCGTCCGAAGGCCCGCTATAAACTTCCAACTGAACATATTTTTGCACTGCCAGATTATAGCGCACGTTGAATTACCTATGTGGACAAATCTTTAGAACCAACGAACAAGTTTTCGCCGAGAGAAAAAGATTACTTTCTACTCTAGTAAGGAACTAAAATATTTCAGCCGTATCCAAGAACTAAGATATAGAAATTCCTAATCTATAATGATACTGTGCAACAGAGACATAATTGCCCGAGGAACTGACCTTCACCCTAGTAGAATCCGCGCTTCATTGCGCGTCACGAAGCCATAGTGATCTTGCCACAATCTTGCTGCGCAAAACCCAATTTGAGCCGCGATCGCTATCGCGGACACACGTATTCGTGAATTTCTCGCGTTCCGCGCAAAATTCGCGGTTGTGTCCGGAAATAGTTCGCTACAGGATAGCGATAGAGTTCGCGACTAGATGGTGGCTAAATTTGCTTGTTTCGCCGCACGATCGCTATTAAAATCGACTGTCTCATGTTCAAATTGCTTATATCGCGGCAAGATCTCGGTTTCACAACCATTTCAGGATGATGTACCTGTAATTGTGAGCACTGTTTGAAGCTTTAAAAGATTCTCGAAATCTACTGATTTCATCATGTTTTACCCGGTTTTCTCTTCAGCAACATAATGCAATCAAGGTGAATCATTCATCTGAGACTCTGCGGCTGAGCTTAAAATAAGTATACAGCAGTTTTATTGTAAACACGCTCTCACTTTCTATAATTCTTCTTAGCGCGTCATAGAAATTATGATAACGGTGTTACTTTAGAAAAATTTTGATTGTTATTTCTAAAACAGCTTCAGTCTTAGATTTCTCTAAGTTCTCTCATGTATTTCTCAATTACAGTTCGACATATAACTGGTATTTGATCTCAAGATAAAAGTGAGAATGGTTGCCGTTTTATGGTTCGCTAGTGAATACTACCGATAAGGTAACGTTTGCTGTATGTTAAGAAATCATTCACGCTTGAACTTTCAGAGAATATATACCCACAGATATTATCGCTAAGATCAGTTCGTTATCAGAGCCAACCTAACATTCTGTGAATGAGGCAGAATGGCTGAGCCCCAATCCTCTGTACATCGAACAGAACAGAACTGATCGTCGCTACATCCTGAGAGCCACTAACAACAAAGCTATCCTACACCGAGGATACTCACAATTGTTATAAAAACAGCAATGCAGTTTGACCTAAGTAGAAGAAATAAGTGTCTGATATAACAGATGCTGCTTTTCGTCTCATTTAAAATGAGAAGAAAAGCTTTGTAACGTCATCGCATACGTGGCTGCTATACAAGTCTATGTGTACTATATAAATTCTTTCACTTTAAGACAAGTATATAGACTATTTGCGTTTTATGAAGCATGTTTTTCTTTGTTAGAAATTTACATAGGACAAAATACACGTGGGATACACACGTAAACGAAATTAAAAACACCGAACGATAAATATCTGCTTCTTCTGTTTCCTTTAACTCAGAAAGAAATGTTTTTTAGAGATGAATGCATGTGCTCCTGCTATGTAATCGACCTTACCACATTTTTATAAGATTTTTCTTCAAACGAAGAAACTTCATAGGAGCGCATTTAAATGTTTTATCTGAATCGTGAACGCGATACAATCTGATGTAAATCGTGAACATGGCGCAATTTGTTTTTAATCGCTATCGCGACATAATCTGAACCGCGAACGCGCCGTGACTTGGAGCGGGAACGCGACGCGGGAAACGTTTCGCTGCGCGATCGCCAGTTTTTCGCGGAACGCGCAAACTTCGCGGCAGTGGCAAGAATAGAGCGCGAATGTAACTAGGGCTTCCCACACTGTTCTCCTGAGTTCCACGACATCCAAAAATGAGCAGTAGAGTCTCTTGCTCTATATCCCGAATCCCGATCGGGATAGATATCCCGTTTTGAATCAAAATATATCCCGATCAAGACATAGCCCAAAAACATACATCCCAATCGGGATATAAATTTGATTTTTTAAGTAAAATTCATTAGCGAAAAAATGATGGTGTTCGCGGAAAGTTTTGACTAGAGTGCCGAAAAGAGCGTAAAAAACTGTATCATATTTTTTGTTCCTTGTAACCAAGTCTTTTTCCTGGCCAGCAATCTTTTTTTAAAATAATTCTCGAGCACGTAGTATAAGCACATAAAAATATTGGCTTCAATCCCAGCTTATAAAGAATTTATGTTTCTGGCGCGAACGGGAGAGGAACTTCCCGCTCTCCATGGCTTTTCAACTTTTTTCTTTTAGATGCAGATTTAAATGTCTGTTTTAAAGTTTTCAAATGCAGTTTTCGACGTAGAAAAAGAAAGAAATTATTTTAAACTTCCCGAAGATGATTAGAACAGAGATTTTTCATTATTTTCAAAAATTAGGGTATTTCTTAAGAGTCTGAAATTTTTGACTTTTTACAATTTTTAAATATGTCAAGACAAAATTTAAACTGGATTTCTGCGTAGAAAAACTTCAGGCAAAAAACCATGAATAATCAGCAGAACACAAATATCGAGAAAACATGATGTTTATAGATAGCTGATGTAACTTTGTCAATTGTACCACTCATATTTCTTTTATTCACAATTGTTTTTTCAATTTTTTTCCTCTTACATTACAATGGCTATGTCACTCATTCATATATAAACCCCAAAGTGTGCAAGAATTCTATCCTTCTCTAAGTTTGTTATACAATAGACTGAAGGCTATGTGCTGCACAGAGGGCTGCCATTTCATACAGTGGAGGTCTATAGTATAACCATGAACCTCGCCCTCACAGAATCGACGTATCACACCAATACTACACCATCATAGTTTCACATTTTCACAGTATCGTAGAACAAGTACAAGCTTCACAATTTAATATTTTCTCCTTTCTAAAAAACAACCCTACTTTGCTTTATTTCTTTCTCCATTCTAAGAACAAATAGTGCAATGTCGTCTTGTAACTCACTCTCATGCTAGCGCAATGAATAAAGAGAGACTGAATGATAAACTGAATGCGGAGAGAAGGTTAGAATGTGACAGAATTGACTGACACGAACACATGCAATGAAACGTGTAGAATATGTCCGACTGAAGGTGGTAGAGAGTGGAGTAATTGAATAAACATACTATGTGAAAGAGATGAATTATAGTTAAACAGGAGTGATAGTGATTAATCGAAGAAAGAGGAGTTCGTTTTCGAATGAAATGAAAAAAATGCAAACTTTATTCAAACTAGAAATAAAAAAGCAATGACAGACAAGAAAGATATGTGTGGGCTTACAAAATTCAGTTCTTTACTTAAATGCATATTTTCTTTCATGTGGCTTAAATTTTAGTATGATTGCTAAATTGGATATATATATACTTTCATTTTCGACTTATGGAAGGTGCGTCATAAAATCCCACAAGATTAGTCCAGATGCATTTATTCAAATGATTTTGCAACTGGCATATTACAAGTATGGAAAAATTTTAATCATCTCAAACATCTTTATTATTCAACTCGCATTCTTCGATCATTAAGGATAAATAAAAGATTTGGTAATGTATATCAACCAATTTCACTGAGGCGTTTTCGATCTGGTCGTCTTGGTGGACTACATACTAATATTAAAGAAACGTACGATTGGTGCAAAGCAATGATCAACAAAGATATTCCAGTAAGTACTGTTCGGTGTTTTAGCCTAATGTCAGAGGGTATACATTACCATTTCTCATTGCTTTTACACCAACAACATTCGCTGAATTGTCTTAGCTGCTTTATTTAAATACTTCACAGTAGAAATTCCCTCGATTTTGAAAAATTTAACAGATATGTTACAGGAAAATTGAAATCCCGTGGAGTTTAAAATTCTACTAGCCAGAGCTGGACAGCTCCGGCTCCTGGGAGCCGTCTCCGTTTGTAAACGGAGCCGGACCATTTAGTTCAGAGCCGGAGCCGGTGTGCGGATGATGATATGCGCGTTCGATCGAGGTAAAGATGATACTCTTACGGCAGATAGTTATATGGGTATGTGCGCTGATGATACGTTAATATATGCTGCCTCAGTCTTAAGCTTCTTCGATTAAATGTAAGGCTTTCGAAAGAAGATTTTTTTATGTATATATATCATGCAGTTATAGATTTGTACTTCAAAATGATTTTCAGAAGAAACAATAGTATGTTTCTCTTTCTCTTTTCTTCGTTCTTTTCTTTCTCTATCGTTTTTTTGGACTCGAAACAGACCTTGACTATTATTTTCATTTTTTATTCTCTCTCTGTATCATCGTACTACCTAGTTGTTGATTATCCATATCTGAATTCGCTTGCTCTTCGACTTTTGTGTGTGCCTGCAACATCAGCGCCTGTTGAACGCGTTTTTTCTTTCAGCGGTTTCGTAATGCGACCACACAGAGGAAGTCTTACAAAAGAAATGTTGGCGAAATTAACATTTCTCAAGTGCAACTCTGATCTTCTACATTAGACATCTTTCGTTTGCTATTCGTTTGTTTTCATTTGTATTATTGTTTTGTATTTTTCTAACAACGAAAGATGAACATTTTTTTTGAAACCGGAGCTGGATGTAAAAGCAGTAGGAGAGGAGCTGTAGCCGTGAGGAATCGGAGCTGCCCAGCTTTGCTCCTAGCAGAAATTAAAATTTTAATTTTCTTAGTGGAAATTAAAATCAACACATTCACAAACACGAACACTCAATTATTCGGCTTTAGAGCTCGAATTTTAGTTTTCTGAAAAGCGCACGATGTTTATGGGCATCAGGTAAAGATTATGAACAATGACTGCGAGTCCAAAAACAGCAACTTATGCGTAGAATGTGACCCGTAAACGTTTTGTGACTTGTACTATAACTTATCATTATATTTTGGTCGATAGAAGTTTCAGATTCGCAGTCACTGTTCATAATCTTCACCTGGGATCCATAAACATCGTGCTTTTTTCAGAAAACTAAAATTCGAGCACTAAAGCCAAATAATTGAGTTTTCGCGTTTGTGAATATGTTGATTTTAATTTCCACTAAGAGAATTAAAATTTTAATTTCTACTAGGAGAATTTTAAATGTCACAGGATTTTAATTCCTCCTGCAATAGATATTTGTAATGTTGATAGCTAATGTCTCTTATTATTTTATTGTTTTTTAGCCCACAAGAAAACAAGAGCTGTTTCAGAACGCCATTAAAGCGCATACCGACTTAATGATACAAGTAAAGTAGAAATAGCATTTCTTTCAAAATATCCTTCTTGAAATGTAGAAAAGACAACCTGCAACAGTTAGCAGTAGTTCTTTCTTCAAAACCTTTGTTTTGATTTCAATCACAACAACATAAAAGCAAGAATAATTGTGATCCCAAACCTATGAACCTTTCATTTTACTATTTCACTAGCAATTTTTCTTAGATCCTCAGAAGACTGCTACTTCGCTATTGATGACAGCCAAAAAGTAGACATTAACAGCTACTCAGCAGTTGGAAAACCAACATTCAGGGTAGCAGTTAGACGCTTGTTTTTGGCCACTATTAAAAGCCATAAAGTTGGGATTTAACTGTGTATCAACGAATGCAAAATAACTGCCTCAGATCAACTATTAATGGGCGTTTTTGAGACTGTTAAGAGAGCACCGACAACTCTGACCCTTATAACATTGGCTGTTTCCGTTTCACTTTTGTTTTATTACCAACACTGGTGATAACAATCAAACTAAAACTAGTGAACAAATGACAATTTACTATTTTCTAAGAATATCGAACAAAAATAATCAGTTTATTAGAACATCTGGAAACTGACTATAACAGAACAGCCATTTATGTTAAAAGCGGTCACCATAAAACGGTTAGTGGTGAACACTTTTTGATCATTAATAAAGTGCCACTTTTATTCATTAATACGTTCCCAGTTGCAGTGCTAGAAAAGGCCTGAGAAATTCAAATTTTTTGTAAGTTGCGATATGGAGTTATGCATATGCTTAGATAGCTATTGGTATCTATTTTCAAAATCCATCTTGAAAAATCATATATATATACTTTCGGAGCAATTTCAAAACAGTTTTCTAAAAATGGTAAAAGACCAGATTTTTGAAAAGTTTCCTAATGCTCCTCATATTCTATCAAGTGTTGGCCTCAGAATACAGGCAATCTTTTTTATAGGGCATAACAAAATTCGAGCTTTGTTTTTGGTTTCTGAGAAGAATAAAAAGCTTTCGAAAACTGAAGAAAAATCTCGTTATTTGGAAAACTTTTATTTTGCTCAGAGAACAAAAACAAGGATGGGATTCTGTTATGCCATTCAAAAAAAGGATCGCCTACATTCGAGGCCAGTCCGAGACTTCTACCTCCTAAAGTAAGGAAGAAATCAACCTTGGAATTATGACAAGCTACTTTTTGCCTACTGATTTTGGATAACTCTGAAAACGTTTTCAGTTTAAACTTTTATCCTAATCGAACGAGGGAACCTCCCCAGATGTCCACTTCCGATTCAGATGCTTTGTACATGGATCGATAGACCACGGTGAGGTAGTAAATACCCTAAAAGGATTCGGGCTCATGACTCTTGAAGACCTAGTTTTCTGAAAAATCAGTTTTTCAGAAACTCTAAAAAATTACCAAAAGCTCTTTTTAATGAGGCATGATTGGGGCCTGCAAATTTCTGATTAAAATGAGGCGTCTCCCAGCTCTACATGATCTTTCTTTGCAAAGTTATAGAATTTACAAGAAAAGCCCTAAATTAATTTCTTCGTATTTCTGTAGCTTTGACCCTAAATGAACATTTAGGGCTTTTCTTGTAAATTCTATAACTTTGCAAAGAAAGATCATGTAGAGCTGGGAGACGTCTCATTTTAATCAGAAATTTGCAGGCCCCAATCATGCCTCATTAAAAAGAGCTTTTGGTAATTTTTTAGAGTTTCTGAAAAACTGGTTTTCCAGAAAACTGGGTCTTCAAGAGTCATGGGCCCGAATCCTTTTAGGGTATTTACTACCTCGCTGTGGTCTATCGATCCATGTACAAAGCATTTGAATCAGAAGTGGGTATCTTCGGAGGTTCCCTGGTAAGCCAGATTGAACGCTGTTTATTTTAGAATATACAAGGACAAGGAACTCTTAGCCATGTTGTAGCACTGGAAAAAATGGCTGAAATGTATAATATACCTACACCCACATTATTTCTGGATAAAAGTTTCAAGCTGTATACACAAGACGTGCATTTACATTTGAGTCAAGTAAAGTTTTCTCTTTTAGACTAGTCAGAAATTCTTTTACCATAGTTTGTTATTTTTTCATGTATCACATGTAGATGGAAAAAACAATTGCAAACTCATATGCGCTTTACTGTTCGTGTCGTTCAGGTGACTACACATGTATATATAATGTACAAGATGATACGTTAACATTCACCATTTCAACATTCGAGACGAAAAGCTCAAAACTTTTTGCGGATACATTATCTGAACTATTACTGGAAATGTATGATTTATTAGAGTACAATGATAGTGGAATTGCATTAAACAGAAAGAAGGACCATACTACAGTCCGCTCAAAACTCTGATTATTATCGTAATTCGCATCCTCAGCTGCGAGTACCGTTTACCACAACAGATATTAGCGGAAAAAACAATAATTCTTTTTACACTTGTCTGTATCGTATACACAATGTCCAAGACTCTTTAAAATCTGTTACAACAGATATCTAGCATTTAGTGCTTTTTCCTTGTCTCAGATACGGCAACATATGTGCATTCATCCCCTATTAGAAGTACATTTTGACGAAATTTTTTGAAAACTCCTCCCCGAAAATAAACCATTTTAGATTTTTCGCGGACATAACAGAAAACCAGTCGCCTTCTATTTGGCTTTCAAGTCATATACTCGGCAGTGGTCTTCTAATTCGGGATGGTCTTCTATTATGGGAAGGGGTTCAGTCACATTTGGTAAAGAAGAACAAGAGAAGAAAAGAAAAGAAAAAATACTGTGTTCATAGGAGAGTGAGTCTTCCTTAGCGTGGATCTGTTTTTGATGTGAAGCGGACACATAGATCAAGCAGATAAAGAAGAAAAAGATGCATCATGTAGATATAGCATGTAGATAGATCAAGCGGATAACGATACAGATTGGAGTTATGCTGTTATCTAACATTATCGGACGACCAAGGTAGCCTTCAGCGGGTTTGCTGAGACTTTTCAGAGGGGGATGATCCCTGTTGTTCTCCATGTCAGAATAGATTTTCATATACTTTGCTCTGAGGTTCAAAGCAAACAAAGTAGATACGGGAAATGTTTTTCCCCAGAAATAGTTACCAACAAAAGCAAGTTTACAGAATAAAAGGAACCAGTCGAACTGATGCAATGAAATTATGTTATCAAGCCCCGCCGAAAAGTTTTTCGACCAGCGGCGGCAGAGCCTCATTAAAATATTTTCCCCCTCCGGCGGCGGCGACGGCTAAAAAAAATGTTCAGTCGCCGGAAACTATAAGATTATTTAAAACTTTGGATCGTCAGGAGAGGGGCGCAACCAAATTTGAATATGAAACTTAGTTTAAGCCAGTATCCATTGTCAACTTCATCAAATTTTTTATTTTATTTTCAATCAAAATAATTAGGCTAAAATAAGTTTGTAAGGCGAGAACCTCAAAATAGCTTCGGTGGCGGCGCCGAACATCCAAAAAAAATTATCCATCAGCCCCAGGAACACCTGAAAAGTTCGACGCCTTCGGCGACGGCACTGGGACCGAAAATCTTAGTTATCCATCCGCGGCGCACAGGTCTATACATGACCTATCCATATTTTCGCACGCAGACTAACTCAGAAACCAACAAAAACTCTGATAATTTTCTAGAGACGTGTAATGATCCTGAAACCGATCTCAGCTGGTTCTCCATAATCAATTATCCCTATCATGTACGTTTTATGGATGGATGTCGTCTCATGAAACTGTTATCGCATATTATTCAAAACTCAAGAAATGCATATGGCACAGAATAAACTCAAGAAGAAATAGACTTAAAGACAACTTTTCCGCACGTTAGGCGCATGCATTGAGTTGCATCTTTCAAAAACTGATATGAAGCCACATTATTGCTCTATGTCAGACATTATAGGACCTTAGACTTTCAGTCAAAGAAAACCTCCGTGAACACTGATCAGTTGTTCGAAAACATGTACGGATATATGTATCAGATGTCCTCTTCAAGCTGGTCAAGTCTGAGGGCACATATATAGGAAACGGCGCTCCTCCTCAAAACTGTATATGTCACTTAGATTCTATTTTTCAATCTTGTCGAAAGCACTAGTAAACCGCATGTTAATATCTCATATTTCAGCTACAACTGCTATGACAGACAGTGTAGAAGTTATAAGTTGAGCTCTCTATCTCTATTTCTTGGGTTTCAAGTTTTAGAGAAAGATATTCTGAATGAAGAAAACTGCCATTCATCTTTGGTTTCCAGCTGAAGTTTTATGGATGATGACGTCTGATTTGGTGACCAGTCGACCTGTTGTGAAACAAATTTTCCTAGATAAGGTCTCGAGATTTCCAAAATTTCTTCGAAATCCAAATCATCCGGTAAACATAAACCTAATTGTGGATGGTTGATGCAGTAAAGAGTTGCGGCAACAACGGCAATAGCCACTTGAAGCGTTGTTGCATTTTGTTCGGTGATCAGACGTCTCGTTTCTTCGATATTAAGCAAAGATCCTACCCACCAAGCTTTTAGATCATGACCCATGAGCATCACGCCCATTTCATCTGTCCCTCTGATAATATCGTTTGATATGGTTCGTTGTTTGGGTTGAAGTTCGTAATCATGCATTCGATATTCATGAAGGGAATTGATGGCTGAGTCGCATGGAAGATAGGCGAAAAGGACTGTTGGATGATATACAAGCTTGTCGTTTTGATAAGCAGATAGACATTTGGCAATCCCAAATGTTTCATCATGTCGACTCAGCATTCCAATTATATCACCGCTCGGCACCCAAGATTTAACCCATGTATTCATGCCTTTTTCACTCAAACATATATGAGTACATGGACCATCATCATAAATAATAGACTCTTCAGGTACTGATTTCTCGTGCGTTCCCCACGCAAACTCAGAAAGAGCTGTTTGCTCTTCGACAAAGCCAGATAATGTCCTTCTTTTACATGGTTATCCCATACCCTTCAACATCGTATTTCTTTTATTTTTTGCGCAAAAAGTTAGTTGTCTCATTCTGTTGCGTAAAAGGTGAATAGACCACCAGTAATACTCCATGTGTTAACAAATTCATCAATTTCTTTCGATTGATCGGTAATCTGACTGTCCCTTTCCGCTATATGAATAGTCTTCACTCCTAAATGATAAGCTAAATTCGCATAATCCCGATTATTCAAAAGCGTCTGTAGTAGATTTTTTCGTTCCAAACTATCATCATCATCCCAATCGGCCAGGAGACGTTGGGCAATATCAATTAGACCTTGTTTCACAAAATGAGACACCAGTCCGGGATTGGCACCATGATCAACAATGGCTGTCGGTCCCTTCTTATTCTTCCACGTCTCTTGCAATTGTGTCAGTTCGATTTGTCGGTGATACAGCGTTAATTTTTTCGGATCGGATACCTTTTCAAATGGTTCCCATATTTCTACCGTCGTATTGACGAAGCGTACGCCATGATAATAACACCAGTCAACTAGAGCTACTGTTTTTATATTACAAGCCAAATCAATCAATATGTCACCATTTGATAAATAAAGTTTTAGTATATCTGCATAATTTTCTCTTGTTATTTCATGCTGACGAAATTGAACGCCTTGGATTATTGCATCGTGAATTTTTGATGATTGATCCGAGAGATCGATGACGGTTACTGACTGTGGCAATACGTCAACCAATTTTAATAGTAATTGGAGGCTGCACTGAGAGACACCTCCACAACCGATAATCAAAATACGACGATTGAATCGGACCATGAAAGTTTCTAACTTTCAAACACAAAAGGAAAATATCCGATCGGCTAGACTTAAGTGAGGACTATGAAGGTGAGGCGTGTATGATTACACATTTTTAAGTAGATGCGTTACCTCGGCCTGCATTCAAAATATCGTGCCTGTTGTCAAGCCGCTTCTGTTCTCGCTAAACGCTTCATTGATTTTCAATGTCCATCAATGCCTAATGAAAAAATGAATTGCTAATTTCCATTACAAAAAGCTTATACCTTCTTGACAAATAATCGAAGTTTTTACATGTCAGATTAAAAAATACATTTTAGATGCATTAACGATGATATACCCATCGATNAGATGCGTTACCTCGGCCTGCATTCAAAATATCGTGCCTGTTGTCAAGCCGCTTCTGTTCTCGCTAAACGCTTCATTGATTTTCAATGTCCATCAATGCCTAATGAAAAAATGAATTGCTAATTTCCATTACAAAAAGCTTATACCTTCTTGACAAATAATCGAAGTTTTTACATGTCAGATTAAAAAATACATTTTAGATGCATTAACGATGATATACCCATCGATGATCACATTTTGCAGAGAGAACGACTTTACACATTTTCATGTGCATATATAGCATTATAACCTTACGGTGGCTCTTTAAATTAACTTTTCTCACGTGCTACATTAAACATATCGATGCTGGGCAAAAACCATTTTGTTCAAAATCCACTACGAAGTTATGCTAAACCTCCATATAGAAAATAGCTCTTACAAAACTGCACAATATTCCCACTAAACAAACCCTACATATCATTGGCTCAATCCTTTATAGATCAAATATGACCCGATGGCCTCTAACACTAAGTACGATGATGTTTCAGCCATTTCACCCCTATAAATAAAAGACAATGCAACTAGTCTTTAGTACAGATGTGTAGCTCTCGAAAAGCTCTGCAGGATTTCCATTAAACAAACCGTACAAATCATTGGCTCAATCCTTTATAGGTCAAACACGACCCCAATGAGCTTTAACAGCCAATATGTTTGATGTTTGAGCCATTTTACTCCCACAAATAAGAGACAATGCAACCAGTCTTCCGTACAGAAACATAGCTCGTGCAAAGCTATACAGTATTCGGATTAAACAAACCGTACATATCATTGGCTCAATGCTTTATAGGTTTCTTCAGGAAAACACACATAGTTCTTGTGGTTCTTCTAAAGGTAGACCGGCTTCGTCCGGAAAAAACGTGAAGTTCTTGTGAAGCAACATCGCGTTCTTCAGGAGAAACATAAAGGTCTTGCGGAGAAACACAAGCTTCCTCAGCAGAACCATGAATTACTTGTGGAGACACAAAGGTTTAATCCAGAAAAAACATGAAGCTCTTGTGGACGAACACCCGTTTCGTCAGGACGGGTAGGAACATCGCTCTCTTCAGGAAAAACATGAAACTCTTGCGGAGATACACACGCTTCATCAGGAAGACATCCGTTCTTCTGGAAAGACATCCGTTTCTTCCAGAGAAATCATACAGGTCTTGTGGAGAAACATCGGCGTCTCCTGCAAAAAACATGACGTTCTTGTGCAGAAACACCAATTTGCTCACGAAAAACTATTAAGTTTTTGTGGAGAAACATCTTTTTTCTTCACGAAAAAACATTAAGTTATTGTGGAGCTACATCCGCGTCTGCATCATAAATGAAATATGACCTAACACTCCTTTACAGGTCAAATATGAGCTCAATGAACCCGGAAAGTCAGTAAAATTGATCATTTCGCCATTTTACTCCCACAAATAAGAGAAAATGCAACTAGGGTTTAGTACAGAAAAATGGCTCTTGAAGAGCTGCACAGTATTCCCATTAAACAAATCCTACATATCACTTTGCTCAATCCATCATAGATCAAATATGACCCCAAAGACCTCTAACACTCAATATAGTTGATGTTTTACCCATTTTACTCCCATAAATAAGAGAGAATGCAACTAGTCTTTAGTACGGAAATGTAGGCCTTGAAAGTAGTCTTTAGTACAGATACGTAGCTCCTGAAAAGCTCTACAGTATTCCCGTTGAACAAAATGTGCATATCATTGGCTCAAATATAATGGATGTTCTAGCTAACTTACTCCCATAAATAAGAGAGGATGCAACTAGTCTTTACTACGGAAATGTAGGTCTTGAAACAGGTCATTAGTACCGATATGTAGCTCTTAAAAAGCTCTACAGGATTCGCATTAAATAAACCGTACATATCCTTGGCTCAATCCTTTACAGGTGAAATACCACCGCAATGACCTGTAACAGACAATATAATTGATGTTTTAGCCAATTTACCCCCATAAATAAGAGAGGATGCAACCAGTCTTTATTACAGAAAAATGGCTCTTGAAAAGCTCTGCAGTATTCGCATTAAACAAACGGTACATATCATTGGCTCAATCCTTTATAGGTCAAACATGATCCTAATGGCCTCTAACAGTCAATACAATTGATATTTTAGCCATTTAGTCCCATAAATAAGAGGATGCAACTAGTCTTCCGTGCAGAAAAACAGGTCTTCAAACTAGTCATTAGTACAGAAATGTAGCTCTTGAAAAGCTCTACAGTATTTCGATGACACAAAACGTGCATATCATTGGCTCAATCCTTTATAGGTCTAAGACGACCTCAATGAGCTCTAACGGTCAATATAATTGATGCTTTAGGCACTTTCCTCCCATAAATAACAAAGAATGCAAGTAGTCTTCGGTAAAGAAATACAGCTCTTGAAAAGCTCTACAGTATTCCGATTAAACTAACCGTACATATCATTGGCTCAACCCAGAAACTCTAAAAAGATAACCAACACCTTTCTTGATGAGGCAGAATTGTAGCCCGCGAAATTCTGATCAAAATGAGACATCTCCCAGCTCTACATGATCTTTCTTTGCAAAGTTATAGAATTTACAAGAAAAGCCCTAAATTTTGACTGTCAGCTCAAAGCTACAGAAATTAGAAGAAATTAATTTAGGGCTTTTCTTGTAAATTCTATAACTTTGCAAAGAAAGATCATGTAGAGCTGGGAGATGTCTCATTTTGATCAGACTTCCACGGGCTACAATTTTGCCTCATCAAGAAAGGTGCTGGTTATCTTTTTAGAGTTTCTGAAAAACTGGTTTTCCAGAAAACCGGGTCTTAAAGGGCCCTCCGCCCAAATTCTTTTAGCCTTTTTGCCTACTCGAGGTCCTCTATCGAATGATGTATGAACGAACGAAATCGGAGCCGGACACCTGGGGCGGTTCCCTCGGAAGTAGATTGCAAGCAAAACGTCTTGAAATAATGACAGATGAATAAAAACACTTTATTTCTTCGCTCTATGTTTTCTTCAATTATTCACCGTCTCTTTACTGAATGAAATAAATGTTAAAAGGAACATAAAAAGTGTCAAATTAGTCTCAGTCAGTTCCAGATTTGGATGGTATCAGTTTACAGTATTCTCGATACGTGCAAATATTATGAATATCGTTGTTGATCTTTAAGAGACAGTCCATGAGAAAACCGCGTTTTTCTGACATACTTTCTATCTCCTCAATTTCAAAATTCGTTTTTAATAGCAGATTCTGAAAGAGTATACGATTTCACCAGAAAGCTATTAAAAATTCTTTTTGAAATCCCTTCGGTACAGAGTACCGAACGTCTGAACTTTGAGGCCCATCATAAGTGATCATTTTCGTACTTAACGAGAAAATTAATGACTATTATAAACATGAACGCCGTGACCCACCGGTTTGCTGAGATGCTGCCGAGTATTTCGGATCTTAGACGATTCACTTACATTTTCTTATGTCTGAGTCGCAGGGGCGGGGTGGTTATGTTGGTCGGCACGTACTCCAAAGGTACCGTGTTCGAGCCTCGGCGTCACCCAGTCATAGATTAACCTTGGATAAGTTACTAACGGCTATTGTCTCGGATCACCCGTCCGATAGCATGCTCACTATGTTGTGACATACACCGGCACTTCTGTGCTAGCAATCAGGCGAAAAGAACTCTGTATCAGATTGACCTTCTGTCCAGAACTACAACTTGCTGGATGACTAGTAGAAGAACGGGTGCCCGTCTCTGAAAATCATCAGCTGTAGGGAAGATATCGGGCTTATCGAAACTGCTTCGGCACCATCCTATACCGCAAGGTGGGATATTCTTCTTCTTCCTTATGTCTGCCTTATATACCATTTTGTAGCTCGTGAAATTCTCTATCGAATGGTATATAAAGTAGAGTGGTTTACACATTTTTTAATTCATGTCTAAGGTCAAAACCGTTTTCACACGGTTCTGAAGAATGATGATGGTATGTGGATCCTAGAATGAGGATGGAAAAGCTCAGTAAACTCGCAAAGTTACTCGGTTTCATTCGCTGAACACGAATATATTATTTTTCTCACGAAATAAAATATACGAGAGAGAAAAATGCATTATTTCGGACAAAAGTAATGTTTTGCCGTAGGGATGGCATACGTTGTTGATTTACTAGACCTTTTTTCTAAACTTTGTTTTGGTCGAATGATATCTCATTCAACGCAGCATTAGTCAAAGAACTTTTGGTGAAAAGATCTCGACGCAGACGCAAAACTAGGTATTACTTAACCGGAAATACTAGTTTTTCGGTGTATGCACTTTTTCGAAGTTTTGACCCTAGAACAGCGAGATTAAATCGGAACGATCCTGGCCTTTCAGCACTAAATCTCTATTTGATCCTCTACCAGACAAAATGTTAGCCGCCTCTGTAGCCCTTTTTATGACAAAATTACAGCAATAATAAATTCCTCTGATACTATTATATTTTGGCGAAATAACTGTCAAAATTCCAAAATAATTACTGTAAAAGCAGAAATGCCAGATGAATTCCTGCTTTTGTCAAAATCTAAAATGCCAATGCAGAAATTCCGTTTGCAGAAATGCCGAAATTCCAAAGCAGAAATTCCAGAAGCAGATCGGGGAGTAAACCTTAAATTTGGCGACGCTTGGTGTCAAAAAATGTACATAAATGAGTTTTGTGAGAAAAAATATAAAGGAAATGGCGTCAACGATCGAAAGCTTAATCGTTTCATTTTGTCATAAAGTAATAAATCTTTCTGAATTAGAAACATAGTTATATGAGTGAATATATTTATTGGTAGGACTGGATTATTCAGTTATTCACAGTTGACTCGAGAGCACTGAATGCAAAAAAGTTCATTATAAAAAGATATTTAATTACCGAACTGCTGATGAGTGTGTAAGGACTGCACCCAAAATTATTAAAAATGCTGTCAACAGTTTCGAATCTGTTAAAGTAACTCTACATGTTTTGTTCTTTGTATTCATTCATTTGTATAAACAGTTATCTGCTATGGTGATGTAGTTTATTCTCCCCATTTAACAGCTAGATATTTTCAAAAATTAATTTCCTTTCAGTACAAAGTACGATGTGTTGTTAGCGGTGCAATACGAGGCTTCAAACGAGAATCAGTATGAAGCCTCGTATTTGAAAAAAGGAGGAATCCTGATGAAGGCTTCAAACGAGAATACTACTGAATCACTAACTCTCTAACAAAATATGTTTATTATTATTTCACGGTTACAACACTGTGTTCGCATATGACATTTCGTTCATGTATGATCCAGCATTGGACCATGTTTTAAGAAGAGACAATCATACACATTGAGTAACTCACAATTCACTACGAGATAGACGAAATTCGAGGCAAGTTCTCATCCTAGCAGGAAAAAGTAAGGGAATAAATGTAGATACACTCACAGGATATTAAAAAATATCGGGTTAGTTACACACATGGGGTTTGATCCGAATACAGGATACAACACCCGATGCATCTAGTAAGAAATTATTGCTGATAAAAAATAATAAGATGTAGATACATCTAGCGATTAAGCGTATGATTCATCTAATAGTTTTATAAAAAGGATCGCTAGAAACAAAAAGCAGCGTCATAAGTTTTTTTATCATAAAAATTATCCTCCATCCTGCTTCGTTGAGCCACAATCTGTGATAAAATTCTTAAAAAATACTACTATCCATCTCAAAATATAAGGTCAATAGTTGTTTTTTGAATTATTCAAAGATGATAAAAGGTAGAAACTTGCGATTTTCGGCAATCGAAAGAGAACAGTTTAATCTATGTTTTTATAAGCAGAACTATCTTTGAACAAATTTCTGAAACTGGTTTTCCAAAAGATCTCTGAAAAACCAGTTTCTAACCTCAAAAATTTTACATAGCAATCTATCAATTTTTTTATAGATAGATAGTCCAAAGCGGCCTCTACAAGATAAGGTGTAAACAAAAGCTTCACTTTGCTTGGTTCGACATTTTTCCAGAAGACCTGGGGCTTCTCTGTTCTTCGTTTTGGCACCTTCAGGAATACATGAAAACATAGGTTATTGATCTCACTGAATATACAGTTTTGTAGCGCTTGAAAAGTTAATTCGAATGATGTGTTGTTTAATTATTTGTAAATAAACATGTAAATCGCTGAATTGTTCATAATTGGCGTTAATCAGTATTAATTAACTATTAATCTATATCTTAGTATGGCTTTTTCTGAAATATCTTTGACGTGGCCATAACTACAACATTTTAAGTGGTTAAGGAAAAGAACAGAATAATAAGTGAGAAATGTAAGGCGCGGATAATTCGACGTTACAGCACTATTTTCTTTTTGATGCTTTTACACATGGTTGGGTAGAGCTTTTCAGGCTGATCAAGAGTATGTTAGTCTTAACCTTCCGAACTAATTTTTTCAATGAGAAAATCAGAAAATACTGGAAGGATTGTAAATTTCAAACCATTTCGACACTTAAAATTCGAATAATTTTTTTCTATTTTCATTTCGGAACTCCGCGGTTCTTTTCCGATTCAGCGCATAAAACTGAGCCTACATCTATTATTTAGAGCTTTATCAGATATAACATGGTCAAATTAAATATTTATTTGCCAACGTATCTTAAAGTGTACCAACGTTCTTGCAAACCTACCTAGTTTTTTTTGTCAAGAGAGGAACAGTCATTTGCACTGTTTTCGATTCGTCGTTGCATGCGCCGAAATAATATAAAGAGCCCTTTTTGAAATTCCTTTCCGTTGCTGAAAAAAGTCAACTTTCTACATCAGATGCGGAAAAGTCACAGAATGGTAGGTTTAGTTTTGTAATTTACTGCCTAAGTTCATGTGTTCGAATCTCTATTCGTACAAAACTGCTTTTGTGTTTTTCGATAGTTTTAGTTTAGAATACTATAAGGGAATATTTTTCCGCTTGTATTTTTGGCAGACTCGATAATTTTTCAGCGTGAAAGTTAGACGAAAACTAAAGCAGTCGGATAGGATAGAAATACACATTAGTCAACTCAGTTTTTGATCTAAATTCCGAATATGATATTTTTATTGCATAAAAGTCGAGTTTGATGGAGAAAATTGAGAATTGCGAGCATACATTCTGACTTTTCGCCTCTGATTATAGAAGGAATATAAATTTATATAGAATCTCGCTCCATTACTATGACTCAGAAAAAAATTCAACATCCCTAAAAAGAGAGCAGAAAAAATAATTCCTATGCTTCAGTAATTAAATTATATCATTTTGGTAGTTTTTTCATTTCCACGCCTGCTAAATTAAACTATGTCAGTTCTAAAAGTTCTTCGATCTATAATCTATCAATATTGTGTTGCACACTATTTCTCATCTGCTCTCTAATTTCCAAAGATTTATCACTGGGACGCTTGCAATATGCGAGTGCCGAAGCCTGTACTGGTCAGAGAGCATAATTTTTAGTTTTCCTCCTTTGTTTCGCTGTAAATTTTATTTAACTTTTTTTGCTCTAGTGTTAGCCATACGTCTGTGCCAACCTAGTGCCAATCCACCCAGTCCATGGTGGACTACAAAAGTCCTCTAGTTTCCGGTTGGCAATATCTTAAGAAAAACAATCCTAGATGTTGATATGCCTTTGTTGCAATTCTGCGCATCTTATACTTTTCATTAGTTTCTATTGCACTTTCATTAGCTGTTCTAATGCATTTTATCGTTTTGCCACACGGATCCAAATGCCATTTTGCGGTCCTAATGATGGACTTTTCGTTAGTTTCACCGGTACCTAAACACAGAAACGATTTTTCAAAGTCTGTCAAGAGCATCCTGAGAAAACGATTTTTATCTTGTTTATTGGAATAAGCAAACACAAAGGGACTGTTACTCAACTTTCTCTCTCAGTTAAATCTAACGGCTATACGAGAGTGGTATGTGCATAAACAAACCTCGGTTTTTTCACAACGCTCAATCGCAACAGTACGTAAAGCATTGACTATCGCTATTTTTACTTCTTGTAATGCAAATCGCATTCCAATGCAGTTTCTATAAAACAAACACATCGTATAGTGAATATATTCGTAGCGTGTACGGATTAATCTAGATTGTTGATTTTCTCCTTGAGAATTCCTTCGGCAGGAAACGTTATGGTAGCTATTTAAAAGCTAAATGGATGTTCCATGTAGCTCTCGCAACCTTTTTTCAAGATTCGAAGCCTACAAGATTCCACTATGCCATATTTATAATCGCATCGGACTGTGTAAGAATCCATCTTTGTCCCCGACATGGATCATTCGATAAGGTCGTTTCAGAAGTTACAAGAGATATAACTGACATTTTCGATCGCCGACTGCAATTTCAGAGAACTTTCTGTGAGTTGGGAGTATGATCACTGTAGAGAACATGCCAAATTAGGCATGTATCGATTTCGTGTAATCGAACTTCGACTATTCGATTTCTTTGCATTAAAAATCAATGACCCACAAAAGAAGGAGAATTTCTTACATCACCCTACTTGCTTGTTTACCGACATGTAAGGCGCTCCAAATTCGAAGTTACAGTGAAATTCGTATTCCACTCTTGTTAGATATCCCTAGACGCAGAATTTTACGCTGATTCAGAATATCACCTTTAAAATTCTATTAACTTGCGTCTTCGTTGAGAAAAGCGAAAAAACGAAAAGACGTGCTTTTGTGCCCAAAATGGCTAATTTTGTAAAAATCACTTTATATTTTGTTACAACAACTATTTGGAACCTTCAAAGTTAGTTATTCTGACTCATCGTGAAAAACTGCATCGATCTACGTAAGTTTTAAAATTTTCCAATGAATAAAAGTGATTCACAAATCCACACGGATCGATATAATAATGCGTTTTACCTCTACCCAGGAAAAATGCCATCAGATTTTTTTCGTAATAGATACAAACTTAATTATGTCGCCATTCGGTTCTCCATGAAACTTTTTACAAACGCACGGATCTTTTTTTCGAATTTTGTTTCTCTTGCTGAGTTATGAAGTTTTTACCGAAAAAATCCAGGTTTTGGCCCAATCGGCGTAGTGATTTTTTCGACAACGGCGTTCATGTTTATAATATCCATTGATTTTCTGGTGAATTACTCCGCTTTATATGTAATTCGGTAGAGAATTTCACGAGCTTCAAAATGAGCTATAAATGGGTCTTTCAAAAATATGCCCACATTGGTCAATAGTTGAAATACTTGACCGGTATAATGATTTTCACCAAATAATGAATCGCCAAAGTCAAGGAAGAAATCCATATACTCGGCATAGATATGAGCCGCGCGTTTGACACCACAGACAGAGACAACTCATGAAAGAGCTGAAGGACATCGTCGATGAAGACAGCTGGAGAATGGTTCAAGTCCTACTAAGTAAGACAACACTGCAAGCGAAAATCAAGAACGCACTCTCGTCACCATTCGAAACTAACATCGGAGCTCCCCAAGGAGACGCCCTAGGTCCAGTTCTATTCACCATCTATCTTGAACTAGCTCTAAAAGAGATTCAAAAAGCATGCCCACGACCTGTACATGACAAATCGATTCCACAAGAAACGCTACGCCGATGACACTGACTTTATTACTACAACACACTAAATGATTGAAATAATAAAGTCAAAAGCACCAGATAAACTGGAAGCATGGAAGCTTGAAATGAACATCGATAAAAACCGAAGTAACCCTACTCAAAAGAGAAAATATAACAGAGAGGAGAAGTGGTGAAAGGTAAAAAGCTTGGCACACTACTTGGAGACGGGGAGGAAATGCGCAGAAGAAAACAACCAGTAGCAGGAGCGCTCAAGAACGTGTGAAGTTTGTGGCGAAGAAAGAACAACAAAATAAGCGAGAGAAAACGAATTCAACTCTACAACGCCTACATCACACCGATTCTTACATACAACATGTGTACTTGGGCACTAACAAGATCAGAAGTCAACGAGCTCGAAACGTTTCATCGAAAACAACTCCGTTCAGTCATTGAAGTGTACTATCCGGATATAATATCAAACAAAGCCTTGTATAAACATTGCAATACAAGTAAACTCGAACCAAAAATACGCAAGGCTCGATGGCGACCGACACGCCCTTAGAATGACGAACAAAACACCTGCGAAATTCTCGATGCTTCAGTATTTCAACAACAGCACATCAAGTGGCTTCAGAGGCAGAACAAGAAGAACACTGTCGATTCTTATAGACCAAGATCGAAAACTCGTCGAAGAACAGCTTACTGACCCAGCAACTCAACTCGAATTACCGCAACAACTCAAGTCAGTTGAAGATCTAAAGAAGCTTGAAACGATCGCGAAGCTAAGAAAGAAATGGAAGCAAATAATGGCTACTATGCTACTATAATGGAATTATTTTTTATAGTGAATTTTTTTCTGGCTAATAAAAATTTATAGACCCGGATCCGGACCCGTTGAATTCAAAATCTTCGGACCCGATGGGCTCTACCCAGGGCACACTTCTCTCCAAAATCAAACGTCAACTTTTTTGAATCTTTTCTATGTGATACTCATCGTTGTCAGAACTTTTCTAGCTACCATTTTCTTCACTCTTCACAGATCATGAACGGCGCCTTGAGCTTCAAAAGCCGAAGGATTTCGTATATAATTAGGTCATGTTATAAGAGAATTTGTACGCTATTTTTACTCTTAAGACAAAAGTTATTTTTTTGGTGAACAACAATCTAACACTATACCTATTGTAATATCTGAGCCGGTCTTATTGAATGATCTAGGTCGGGGGCAACGATAGATTCTTACACAGTTCAATACGACTACAAACA
The DNA here is from genome assembly GCA_905250885.1 of Didymodactylos carnosus. Classification (NCBI taxonomy): domain Eukaryota; kingdom Metazoa; phylum Rotifera; class Eurotatoria; order Philodinida; family Philodinidae; genus Didymodactylos; species Didymodactylos carnosus. The sequence goes on along the minus strand of CAJNOQ010001807.1, from coordinate 4,517 downwards.
TGGCATACTGATACCTTGTGAGGTTCCAGTCTTGAAAATAGTTTGCAGAGCTGCATTGACGTGTCCAAATATCATACATTTTACCGTACACTAAAAACATAATGTGTCGCATATGTCCCAAATTGCGGCACTGCTTTTCCATGAGTGCAGCGACAATTCTTTTGCAAAAAAGATGCGATACGTTCTTCAACAAACAATTCCTTAGAAATTGTCTGGGTTTTAAGCCAGTTTGGATTACTTCTGGTAATAAGGAGGTGCGAAAATTGGGTGGAATAGTAGACCGAATGAGCCATACGCATATCCTTGTGGAAGCACTGTGTGTTGGTCGTCAGGCGGCTTGTAAACTGGTCGTATAACTGCGTGTATTGTATAGACAGAACGCAGGAAAAGAGAAAGGAAGAATACCGTGTTTTGCGGCTACTGTTGCCGGTAGGGTGCTGCTGTGGTTTTAACAGCCCGATATCTTCCCTGCAATTGACAAGCTCCTGAGATGGTCACCCATCTCGTTATTAGTCATCAATTGCAGTTCTGACCAGAAGACTAGCCGGACGCAGAATTCTTCCGTCCAATTACTTGAGCTCTCCATACACAGTTCACTAATCACTTACTAGCTTTCCGGAAAGCCACGGGGACTCGCTGAGAATCTGTATTGTACGTGACAATGTAGTGAGTATGCTGTCAGTCGGGTGATCCAAGGCACTAAGACATAAGTAACTTGTCCAAGGTTATTACATGACTTTGTTAGCACAGGAAAAGAGTAGCTATATATGTAGCGACCTCTTCAGGATGTACATATGGCTCACTGGGATGTTTTTTTAGGGAAGTAAAAATTTAGAAAGATCTGTTAGAACCTGACTGTTTCGAATTAGACCAAGAAAATTAGAAGATGACCAAAAGGACAGCGAAGAGGCAAAAAAGTTAAACTTCTATTCTAGTGATGACGACTTGTTTTAAAAAAAGCCATCCTAAGTATTTAGGATGCTGTATCATCTTAGCGTCATCGACAGCTTCATTTGATGTGATGAGAACGTTAGTTTTTAATAATCTAATAGTAATGAAAAACGTTCAAGCATGCTCTAATAATACTTTTTTCGGTACCAAGTAGAAAATTAACCTAAAGACATACCTTGTCAACGCCTAGCAGCTGCAACGGTTGAATTACCCACACACGGTGCGACACATTATTTTTTGTAGCGATACCGTTTTTACTGAAGTTAGCCCTTGCACCCCTAACTTACCTTGGTCCGTCACCAAATGGTAGAAATTGTAATGGATGATGCCTGGCTTTTTCTGATAACGAAAATCTTTCGAAGAAAGCTATGCACTTTGCTGACACACACTCATGTCCTACCGTTCTGGCCTAAACTCATTGGGATTAGACCAAAGCCTGGCATTATAGTGCACAGCAATGACTGGAACTTCGATTACCATACCAGATGGTAAATGATAACCATCAAGTTCATATGGAGCAGCTGTGACTCGATCAAATCTAATTAGAGTAGAATCACGTATGAGACTGGATTCAACAAAAAGCAGATTGATCGAACTGCGAACCTAAGTATAGGTGGATACATTCTAAGTGTTTCGTTAATAACCATATCTAAATACTGGAATTCACCAAAGTTTTCATGATTAATAATTTCGTCCTATTCAATGGCATATGACATGGTTAAGTATATTTTAGGTAGAAATTTTTCAGAAACTATGTTACTTCTTTGACAACTGCTTTAATTTCATTATAAACTTTATCTTGAATATCTGGATGTATAGCCATTACGTACATGAAGAATGATAGAAGTATAGCTGGTACATCATGATTAAGAAAAAATTCTAATGCATAACTGACTATCTTCTGATTATTTGATACAGCTACAAAAAAGAACATATTCATTCGAAGAATTTGTCAATTTACCTTTCTCACATTTGAAATTTTCTGTTGTTGACGATTCGTCGTATTCGTGATCAATCATTGTTTGAAGAAAATCGGCCCGTTTCTAAAAATGAATAAAGAGTGGCTCATCGAAACACTTGGTCTCACAATCACTTGTACTTCTGTCTGTTTTTTTCGTTGTTCGATTGTAGAATTAAGAAGATTAATTAAATACTGACAGGATTCTTTTGAAGATATAAATAAGCCTTTTTTGGCTAAATAATTTGTTAATAGTGGAAACATGTCTGAAAACAAAAAACTCATGAACAGAGACACCTTGTCGATTGTTTTCGGACACGCTTACTATAGAGAGCTGTATTCCAGACCAATGTTTGTTGAAAGTTGTTCAAATGCTCCATTAACGGCGCACGTTTGAATCCATTATCCAGCGAATTTGTTTCAATACCAAATAAACAGGATGTAATGTTATCTGTCACGTAAGCATCCATCAGACTAAATGGAAGAGAGGAACACTGATACATCATATCGTGAAAGTTTTCAGTAAAAGTTCTTCTGGTATACTCCCGACTTACTACGAATAGTAACATCAGACACAGCTTTATTGTAAAGCAGGAACGAGTAGTTTCGAACTAAATATTTCTGTCGTGTTATTCTCCGACAAAATTTTCTCGGAATCTTACAGCCTCAGTTCCGCTGGACACTCTAGACCATCTCAGGTCAGCAGGCTTGTGAGTCCAGTCAGGCTCTCAGATCGAATCGGATCAGGACAACAAATTGACTTCTGGAAGTTTGATCCGTTAGTGATGCTCTTTTTATAATTGAATACCACTCTCCGTAATATGAAAGAGTTATAACTGAATATCTCACTCAAACACTAGCGCGCTTAGTTTACCGTTCGTTTGTCTTTTTCTTTACTTTTTGACATTGAACATTTCCTTGTTTTCAGCATACTGTAAGAAACGTTTGTTTAAGATTGTGCTGGTCGCGTTCATAAGAATAAACATCTTCAAAGGAAAAAACAGTAAAAGTGTTGGAGGGAGACAATTTATCTTTTTTCTTGCTTGTTTCAGTTTGCTCGTTGTGAATGTTGGTGTTATCAATGCACGTGCACTCTTCCACTGATCTCCTTTGGCGTTAATAATACCGTGTTCTAATGGACCTAAAGTGTTCCCACCTACCTGCATTTGAACAAAGGTCATAGCATTTCGTTTTGTTTGGAAAACGTCATCTTACTCGTCTGTCGCGAATTATGTGTCCATCTTTAACAAGAACTTGGCGTAACAGTTCCGGATCACTGACAAGTACAACTGGTGTGTGTCCTTCGAACACTCTAAAAGTGGAATAATTGCAATGAAAAAACCTGTTGAAGGAATAAACCACTTACATACCCTAGTACACCTCCATATTTTTTTACTAAATCATAATCATTTTTATAAAATCCCTGAAAAAATGCAGGCAAGAGCAAATCATTACGACGTGCATATTTATTAAGTAGGAGAACTTTCCTTTCTAATATAATCTAACATTGAACCCACAAATGGAAATGGTATTGGTCCGGGGATGTTAAGACGTCGAAAAATGTTTTGTGTTTGAAAAACATAGCTAAAAGTAGAAAATATATATCAGGACCCAAAGAGATATTTTAAGAAAAACTGTCGCAGTTAAACTTACACATAGTATCCAAATAATATCAGCAATATAATAACTAGCGTTAGTGTGGTCGCATAAGAAATTAAATATATGGACATACTGGGATACGAATAATGAAACAAGATGTGTGACTATCAGTCGAATCAACTCTGTATTTTTGAAGCCTGCCTGGTAAACAGAGCAATCTCATTTTCATGTAATATTCACTGAACTGTGACCACCTTAGCGAATTCAGTTTTTCGTACAATCAAAATAGGGTGTACGCTTTCGTTGTACATGAACAGCTTTTTAATTATACTTTATTATAACCTCCTTTGCAACGCGATACGTTCTTTTAAGCCTGAACAACATAGGTTGTGACTTACGTGCAACGACTGATATGTATAACTTTCTTTCTCTTTTCTTTTCATAAGTTTATTTTTAGTGTTCTACTTACTATAGTAATTATCCTGCATAAATGCATGCCTCAACTTGTTTCGAACAGATATTTCCACGTTTTAAATTATCTTCATTTAGACAAATAATATCACCATAAACACAGTGGAAAAGCATAAAAACATATTTACTCGTGATCAAACTTGTATTCTTTCTATTTGACGAACCTGCAAATTATTTATTCGCCATAAAGATACTGAAAGAGACAAGTGATAGTAACGTATCAGATTTATCATACAAAAACACAGAAGAGACAATAACATCAGCCTTTACTGAAATTCCAGTTATTGATTTTGCCCCGTTTATAAATGGCACTTTGGAAGAGAAAACTCAAGTTGCAGAAGAAATTGGCAGTGCTGACAGGTTTCGAGCTGCGCACTAACGAAAAATACAAAGTCGAACATGGACTATTATCAAGGGGGAAAAAGCACCACTTCTCCACTTCACTTCACTTCCACTTCACTTGAAGTGAAGTGGAAGTGATTTTGAAGTGTCCATGAAGTGAACTAGTGAAGTGGAAGATAGAGACGAGTAAATAAAT
>CAJNOQ010001806.1:0-28380 GCA_905250885.1 Didymodactylos carnosus | reverse complement strand
TCCACTCGAAAAAGAATTTGCTCTTGCCTTCTTGTGACCGTTTTTTCTGTCTACACATAATTATAGAAATTTCATACTAATATTTATTTTTCTTTGGTAAAAGGCACTTATAAATTCAAGTGAATTAGTACTTATTTAGCTATACCAATCTCAAGGTTCTACGTTAGGGAATGTGGTCAGCAGACGTTCTACAAGTTAGGCCAAATCCGCCGGAAAATAAGGAAAATGCATTTTTCTGCTGCTAGTGTAAAATGGCTATAGCTCGTTTCTAACAAGGTTATACACTAGCGGTTTTCATCATTCGATTCCGCTGGGGGAGTTCTATAATATGAGGTAGGTCTCGTCACTGACGTCAAAGGTTGATGTAAATGGTGGTTGGGTGAAAATGGTTTTTTTGAGGTGCTAGTTTTAATCACGGAGAAAAACTACAGACCTGTCAGACCTGTGAATATGAGCTTGATCTGAGAGGGGGCCGATTTTGCCTCTTATTAAACTCCGTCGTTTGTTTATCAAGATTATTTTTCTTCTGAAGAATAAATTGACGTGTTCTGTAATGTATAAAGCGACATATAATAGCACGTGGATTCTTCTTATTATTATATACAGGACCAACACGATGACTGATACTTATGTCTTCTTTTTTCACATTTACTCCAATAGATGCACTGAATGATAAGTTGACATGCATCTTCCCCAGCTTGTTCTGGTAAACCATAGAACCTTAAATTCGTACGTCTGTCGTAGGTAGCTAAATCATCATGGGCCTTAATGAGTATATGAATACACGTCAGAAAAGAAAGAGAAAACAGTTTAAACGTACTTAACAAACATATGGCCAAAATAACCTCGTGAGAAGGGTAAAACTAAAGCTTTAACAGATTGCCTACATGAAAAAAGAGTTATCGCAACGTTTTGATTGATTCTTGAAGACATTAATTTTGGAATGATTACAGATGGTGCCACCATAATGGCGTAACTTGTAATTATGTTTCGCATAAATTACATTAATTGGAGTTAACTAAAACTTTGTGATAACCCTTTTTTATATAAGCAATCTGATTTTTATACTTTAAAGCTTTTACCTTCCTCTCGAGACCATTTTGGCCGTATGCGTAATACGTAATGAGCGTAACAGTAGTTTTCTCTTATGTGTTTTGAACGAAGAAACGTAAGAGTCAATGAGAAGAGCTTTAGACGATAAAATTGAAAATAACAAGTTAGAGCGAAATTCAGTCTCATGGCGCACTTTCATACGAGAGTACGCCACGAGACTGAACTTCGCTCCTGCTGGTCCAGGACACCCCAAACCCAGCATGTTTAGAGTTATCTGTTGGTATAACAGTATATTCTCGATAAGAATACGCAAATCCAGCATGATTTACAGGTGGCAGTCTTTAGACTCTTTACGAGATGAAAAATATTACCGACTGTTTGTACTCGTAACGAGTTCAAATGAATGTTATATTCTCACATGATATAGGGGAGGCTTTTAAGTGAGTGTTATATTCTAACGTCATTTAGACGTGATGCAGCTATCTTTAATCAGCTATCCTTATATTGAAAATTACTTTTTTGTTCAAAATAAAAGTGAGATTCGTGATCAACATGAAAAGCTGCATCTAGTAATATACCCCTATCGATTTTTCAATGAAAAAAATTCAAAAAAAACTTGATCAGCGAAGTGAAGATCCCAGGTCGAATATATTAAACGTCCTGAACCCTATCATCGGTGCATCAATATGATCGTGATCAATATTTATTACCGATTACAAATTTACTAAGTGTAATTACAAAAGAACTTCCAGAAATCATATCAGATGAACATACAGATAAATTATTTAATTGCATTAATAATAGCAGAACAAATCAGGTCACTCAATTATATGTTCCATTAGGTTATGTAGCTAGTGCACAACCAACTTTGTTTCTTAAACATAAAGACAGACTAATTCAAACAACAAATGAGCATTACACTGTAAGATAACACACATAAACAAAATTAAAATGTGCAATACAAAATCATACAAAAACTTTTACCGGTGGAAGCTCCGCACCCATTCCATACTAAACAGAATGAAGCGATCCGTATTTGTTCCGCTTTGAAAGATACTGAAGAAGAGCTACACCAAGTTAAGATACGCCCCAAGTTAGACGGATATCCCTCCAAAGTCATAGACGCCGGAAAACAAAGACAAATCGGAATGTGAGGAGAGAAAGTATACCTCTGTAGATAATCAACTAACTTGAGAAGTTCAAAAATTTTGTTTCCTCGCTGAGAAAAGCCGACTTTACGGGGAAAAATAAGAATTCTGCCGCTAATTAGCAATTTTCTCCATCAGAACTCTACTTTTACGTGATGAAAATATCATATTCGGAATCAGCATCAAAAATCGAGTCGAATGATCTATATTTCAAAATTTTTCGTTGATTTTCATTTTTTGTTGAAGATCTCAGTAATTAAATTCAAAAAATAACTGTTTGGCTTTCTTTTTGGGCGAATGTGGTGAAATGACATATCACTGTCTTTAGTTTCAAGTTTTTTTCTCATACTATTATAATTTGATGGTTTTCTAGAGAAAGAGAATTTTTGAAACTTAGATATCCGGAATGTGTGTTATTAGTGACACTTAGTATGCATATTCTGTATATAATATTTTGTAATTTGTATATTTTACACCATCTGTAACATTTTTATCTATTTCGTCAAATAAAAATAATTCTTACAGGAAAAATAGATAACAATGTATACAAATTACGCGCAAGAACTAATTTATTCTATCCAGGTTAAAACGAAGAAATGTCGGCAAAAATGTCAGTTGTACTTTTGTTTGGTTGTCTGTATAGAGCTTTATTATTTAAATACCTCAAATAGAGGGGATGATAGAATCACCTTACGGCAGAGTTGTAACCGGTCCGGTCCGGCCGGACCGGACCGGTTGAGTGAATTGGATCAGCCGGTTTTTATCGGTTTCATAAAGTTGTGCATATTCGTTCATTTTTCATCAGAAAGATACCATGTATGGATGCTTAGTAGTTTTTTTAAAGGAAACAAAGAGTGACAATTTTATTTGAAATGTAAATTTTTTCTTTTTATTCTTTCAATTTGTTTTCTTTTTTCTTTTTTTACCATTCATTTGACTTTATTACTTCTATGTATAGTATGCATAGAAGTATGCACGAGAAAATGTATGTATACATTGTATACATACATTTTCTCGCGTAAATTTGAACGAAATAACAAAAGAAATGGAATCTAAATACCGACTTTTGTGGGAAAGAACCTTATCCCATGCAGAAGAAACTCAATCTTGAAAATATTGGTTGGTTTTTTGGTATTAGAATTCCAGTATAAGCATTACAGAAAAGACAGGCGTAAAAATCTGTAGGTATTCAGAACATTGTCCCTAATATCAAAGTTATTACTTGAAAAAACTTGATGAACTCGCCGGTTTTACCAGTCTGAAAATATTTTTCGACCGGCCGGTGACTGACTGGACCGGATCGGTCTAGTATTTCCAGACCGGTTACAACTCTGCCTTACGGGCGCTGACTACCTTTCAAAGTTTAGATTCGCATGCAGAAAAAGAAAAGGGAGAAAAATATGTAAAGAACCATTGACTAGTTTCCGCATTAAAAATATTACAAGCAGACAGTAAAGTATGATCTTTTTCAATCAATGTACAGCCAACCATATACAGAAGTAATATTCAGAAATACAACAAAAATAGTTCTCCACATACTAATACCAGAACTTTGTACAAACACCTAAGGTATACATTAAGGAACAGTCCAGACAAACGAACATAACCTATCAAAAAAATTTCATTACTATTGCGAATAAGATTAACAATGCTACGATTTGGTCTGCCTATCGGTAGTCCAAGAATATGAGTTTTTACTTCATAATGACCGAAAAATTCATTAACAACATTTTTCTGTAAGAAAATATTTTCTAAAAATTCGATCAAGAATCTAGAACATATTCCTTATTATGATGGAAATAAAATATAAAATGTACAAATTGAATACAGAAAGTGATAATACAAAATGAAAATGAAAATAAATACAGCAATTCAAACCACCCTCAGATTCACAAACATGATTTGAACAAGATTTACCAAAAAGTGAAGAAAAATCAACTAGACAAAATTCTAACATTTCAGAGTATAACTGGTGGACAGAAAACCTTGATATTTAATTGTAAAGGAGGTTGTAAGACAAATCGTTGCAAATGTAAACAAACAAATGTTTTATGTGGTGTAAGGTATTAGCATTTAAGAACTTATATAAACAAATAATAAACTGATACTTTACATATAATAACACTTTACTATGAATGCGTCGTGACAAAAGAAATTGAGAAAACCATGAAGAAAAAAATACAAAAAAAACTATAGAAAACTTTGGGTCATTCGGATGAAAATTTGCCCTTGAACTCGATTTGGACCCGAACAAAAATTTCCTATAACGCAAACCCGACCCGACTCAGTTTCTGGCACCTAGGTTGCTTAATCATTTTCATATCATACTGACAATAACAGCCATGTTAGCTACTGCATATCATGTTAAAAGCTAAAGGCAGGATCGATGATCTCGATCTTAATCGGTTTGGTTCATCATAATCAACAATTAATCCAGCTCACAGAAACATATTTAAGCGCGTGCTCAGATTAATCGTACATTTTAATTACCCAAAGAAAGCTATCAGAATGTCTTGTTTGCTCTGTCTGTGTATACCTGCGAAGCTTAATCTGCCAAACGTGTTAGAGAAAGACTACGTCTTGAGATTTACTGTCTACAGTATATGTGGTGACGGCAGCATTTTAAACAAGCTTACCAGTCTGATTTCTGTAATTATGTTGTATTTATTCTTCATTAAAAATAAAGATTAAAAATGCAATATTGGTAAAAATCTTTTCAGAACTTCGATCGAACGCTTTTCCACCTGTGGGTATTCTCCTCCATTTAGAACGTATTAGAAGTTGGTCATTACTCATGTCTGCTTACTCTCACTCTACTTTTGTCTTGTTGCTAGACTTTGATGTTGTGTTATAGCCACCCTTTGTTTCGTTTGATTTAAATTAATCGATCGAGGTAAAACACCGATACATCGATAAAATAGCGTCTTGACAGTTTTATTCATAAAGAAAATGGCGATCATTTCACCTGTCGCTGATAAATAAATGAACAAAAGAATAATGGTGTAAAATGGTGATTGTATTTTGTTAGTTTTATTCCAAATAACAGCGAGGGCATACGGTGCACCGCCTATAAATAGGACACTAACGAGAATAAAAATATTATGGAATATCTTAATATCGCGATTAATACGCTTCAATGAGAGATCGTCTGTTGTTTTGTGCATCGGATAAATTTTAGTTCGAGATGCTTGCCGTGCATAACAAACAATTAACGCATAGAGTATAATTATTCCGGTTAAAGGAAGGAAAAAGACGATGATGGTTGTATAAAAAGAGGTGAGAAATACTTTTGTGATGAAACAGAACCTTGATTCAACTTCGAACTGGAGACCGTTACCAAATATTGGCAAAAATGACACGAGGATCACAATCACCCAACTAGCTGCAATCAAACTGAAATGACAATGATAGCAATTTTTTCCGTTTATATAATATTGTATGAAAGTAGCGTGATATGGCGCTAATGAAATAAGAGTACGGTTTTCCACCACACCCGATAGTCAATAAGAAAGCCCGAATTTTGCATGATGGCTGCTCTTGAGCACTGGACAAAGCGAGAATGTACGGTAATTGGTGCAAAAAATTCAAATAACATATAAGAATAGCCAGACTCGAGTTGCATGCACAGAGATTTGACACGGTAAAACATTGTGAACGATTTAGAAAAACAATCAGATTAAATGAAATAACGAAAAAGAGACCGATTGATGTTAATATGAGAAATAATGTCGACGTAACGATGAAATAATTAAACGGAAGGACGTTGTCTGCACTTGAATTATTCATTGTTTGTTCTGTGATACCGAATATGTTGACAGGGTCGCCGCGAAGTACAAGAAGCAGAGAGGGGGTTCCTCAATTTCGGATTAGATCGAAAAATTTTAAAAATGAGAGTAAATATCTGATTTGTGTAAAATACCCAAGTTTTGACATACAAAACGATCTGAGACATAGCTCTGTTAAACTTAAGAGTAAAACGTACTGATTCATTGTCATAACCTGAGCGTCAAACTTTAGAAGTAATGTATACTCAGCGGACACTGGCGTTTTGACTCGAAGAGCCCGGCGTTTATACCACGAGATTTGGGAGCAAAGTTGATGAAAGTTAGCAAGAAGAATGCAAAGCTGTCAAAATGTGAGTCGTAGCAGGTTTTCTTGGAAACAAAACAAAAGAACAAAGTATGATGGTGTTTACTTTTGAACTGAGAATATCTATAACGAGTAGCCAACGATTGCTGATTATGCAGCTTCAAATGGGAAAAACAGAGTGATCACCACTTACTGTTTTCATCAACTATACCGTATAGGATGGAACAGCTCTTCCAGTAAGTATGTTAGAAGATGCTTTCGCTATAGAAAGCATAATGCGGGAAAAAGAAAAGTTCAGAATTATTTGAAAATTTTCATGACGCCGAAGTGATGGAACACGGCGCTTGTTGTTAGTTACTGGCAATCCTTAACCACTTTTGGCAAGTCGACTGAATGTAATGAACGGAAACTTATTAGCATATTTTTCACAAGAGAGAGAAGGAGAAAATTATTTTTTACACAACTTAGAAAATATTCAACGACATGACTGAAAAAATATTTACTGATGCAGAGATAAAAAAAACTAAGCACTAATAGTCTTTGATTTTCTCTCAAGTCGCTTCCTGTGCTGTTTTATTAGATTGTTTTTAAAAATTCCTATCAAAAATATAAATATTTACTGGTAAAAAATGTCATCTGGTAATTTTTGTTCGTATAGAACAGTTGTTTTTCTGTGATAACAGGTCTTTTTCTTGTTTTTGAAAGTGAAGTGAAAACACTTCCGCAGAGAAAGAATACATACGGAAACAAAGAACTAAAGTGAGGAGTGTTTGAATGATAAAGACAAAGAATTTTTCCTTTTATTCTAACTTTAACTACATATAAAAAAAACTGATCGGCTCGGTTCGCTTGCTCTTTATACTGCTTTTTGAAAATTTTCGATACAAATTATTCCGCTCTTTCGATATATATCTGTGTACAGAAGGAAAAAAGTCAAATAGAAAGAAAAATTACATTGCAAGCAGAAAAGCGCTTATGGAACAGGGTAAGATCTTCTAAAATAACTCCTCGTACTATGTAATGGCAATTTGCCGCTTTAGTTGGAGGGTTATTAGGATTTCTTCAATATACTTTAAACCACAGCGCTACCCTTTGAAGTTGAACGATGAACTATACTGTTGAACCTAAAATCTAAGTGGATCCCCTTGAGAAGTAAAAGTTTCTGTAACAAAGGAAGAAAATGAAGAATTTTTTCTAGTAAATTGAAAATACGCTTTGCATCAATCAATAGGAAAAGAGAGACCGACAGACCGGGTTCTCGGTATTGTGCCCATTGTACAAATGGAGCACATCAATAAATATCTGGATCTATATCCCACGTCATAAGATACACATTAACTGATGTTTCACAATTGCTTCATGATTTCGCACAGTTTCAACAGTAAAGTAGAAATGAGTTTGACGAGCTCTCTTCTTTGAATGATGCTGCTTATTGCAATCTAACAGGTTTAAAGAAAAGTCAGTATGATTAGAAATAGACAGCACGATTTTAGAGCGAAAATGCTCCTCCTTATTCAAGGTGATTTTGCCGATTTACTGTCCAAAATTCCACGTCTTAAAAATCCTAAGATTTTTTATTCCGTTCGTACTGCTCTGGACTCTATTTTTATGCTGGATGAGATCAGGAATCAGCCACACCGTGCTGTCTTCTGTTTTTCACTTGAAAAACAAACAAAAAAAGTATCACATATTCTTTATCAAGTATGGCTTAATATATCTCGCGATTTAGCATTAAACTCAAACAAATTATGAATTGTGCAATAATAAAAACATGTCAAGTTGTTTAGTTTTCTGGTAGATGAGAAAACGACTGTTTTTCGGGGGAAAACTCCAAAAATATATCAGATGGCTTTTTATGCGTTTTTTCCTGACTCAACAGACTACTCTAGATCCTTTGGCTGCTGATTATGTTCCTTTTGGTAGTCCATTTCTTTTGATTTCGCATAATATTCAGCGTCTCCCAAAACATTTTGAAGCTGTAATAATTAACACCATCCAGATAGAATGTGTGAACTTGGTACGTTTGAAGATTATTGGCAACGTTGAAAGCAGGATTCAAGTAGGTTTTGCAGCGGATGCGAGATGCTTCTTCGTCGGGTTTGGGAGGACATTTGTAGTTACCGTCTTCTAAAGGTTTGATTTTCGTTTTACATGTGGATAACGGATTTTCCATACAAATCTAAAGCGATAATCGGAACAGCTACAGATCGATATGAAGACTCATGAGATACAGATCTTCTTCACCCTAGCATCTCAATATCACAACTTCTTTATATTCGATTCAGTCATATCGCATCTTAAACGTAATCTTTCTATTTAGGATCTCCTCCGAAATGACTGTACGGTCGCCTAGTGCATAGAAGCCTGCTCAAATAGGTCTCATTATGAATTTGAGCATTCAAACCAAAACGTTTTATTACGAGAAAGATCAGACGAACAATTTGACAGTTGAAATGAGGTTTTTCAGCTTGACATAGTTAATCTCAGAAAAACACATATCCTTCAAAAACTTCCTCCCCTTCAAAATATCTTTAGATTGATGTCATCCGTTAGAGATCTGATTAAGTATTTAAAATAACTTCTTAAATACTTAATTAAGATGAATCATTTTTCTGTACGTACGAACTTGTTTTTTCTCATGCACTAAACGATTCAGCTTGTTAAAATCACCAACAATATTTGTGAAGGCCAACTGAAAATGAAAAAGCTCACAAAACTTCCGGTTTGGTCATTATCTATTATGCTGTTGTAAAGGACTAGTCCGCATAAGACTTGAAATTGGCCCATCAACTTTTACCGTTCCCATCTGTCCAAAACTCATCATAATCATAATCTGAACATAAGAAACCGAAAAAATGTCGAAATTTTTCATTTCTCTACAACCTTTCAAAGGCATATAATCTGATGCAGTTTTTGACCTTGATTCCAAATATCATCTTAGTTTTGTTCTTGAGTAACATTTTGATGACTAAAATCTTAAAAAACCTAAAAACTCGCGGTTGGTCTGCCATATTGTTTTCAAGTTTTGAAACTTTTGTGGATGACTGCTGTAGATGATGAAAATGTACTATCTATTTCTTTACTAAATGTTCATAGTATATGTACCGCCAAACTCCGAACCTTTCGAATTTTCTTATGCTAGTGCTAACCATTCGGTGTATATCAGCAACTGTTCCACCTATAAAAAATCGTATGTTTACAAGCTGCAAGTAGAATAGTCAGAAGTTTAGAAACGAATAACCTAGACATGCAATAAGGAAAGTTCTATTTCTTTATTATTATACATTAGTCAGACATTTCTACTGAAAATCAACGTATTGTGTATACAACGACTTCGATATCTTCTCAACACTATCATACTCAATTTTCACTCTATTCGCATTAAATACAAAAAATCACACGGTTTCTTATACTCAATCTCAACTCTTGCTTGTTTTACCTCAACAAGTTAAGATTGTAAATATTACTTTTGCACCTGGCAAAGACAAAGTTGTTGCCCTGCTACAAATTTTTTAACTTTGCAAATCGTAGTGCTAACGGTATTTTTAGCAAAATTCAATATAACATTGTCTAACCTAGGTATTCTAAACTCTTGAACTGAACTGAACTGGACTGAATTTTTATTTTTGCAAGCATGGTGGTTGCAAAGAAAGGCTAGCTTATGCTAATGCAACACCGAGAATAGTGAACAAATAAAGAAATACTAAAAAGAACAAGTTACATTTGAAATATAAACTTATACAACAGACTCATATACGGCACCGAAGAGGGATGGTACATTTTATGACATTTTGTTGATAGGGCACAAGAAAAGACAGATAAGTTATAAAAGTTGCTTTTCCGAAGTCGAAAGAAATGTCAACTACTTTTTGGCGATTATTTAAACACTTATAGATCGTATCTGTGACGAAAAGTAGCGCATCTTCCGTCGATGCATTTGGATGAAACCCAAATTGATTAGGAGAAAAGAAGTTCGTCAACGTTAAGAAAGAGAAAAGTTGTTTGTGGACAATTTTTTCGAAAACTTTACACACGTTAGAAATAAGCGAAATGGGCCGATAATTTTTAACAAAAAATTTACTTTCCTTTTTATGAATAGCTCGAATTATTGCCTGTTTCCAAAGATGAGGAAAAACCCCTGGCTTTAAGGAAATAGAAAAAATATGATGTAACAGTGGTGCAAGAATGTCAGCACAAAGTTTTAGAAATCTAACACTTATTTGATCAACACCTACAAAATTTTGGTTTTTTAGTTTTGAAATAGAAGAATAAACATCGGACACATCAAAAGAAATCTCAGAGAGAAGTATAGTAGAAGTCACCATTGGCGCGGCCGGGAATGGTCCTGAAATATTACAAAATGTAGTTTGAAAATGGTCTGATAAAAGTTGAGCTTTAGACTGATTGTCTGTTGCTGTAGATGAATTGTTACGCAGAACAGCACTAAGATCACATTCTGTTGAGCGATATTTGTTAAGAAAGGACCAGAAACGCTTACTATTCGAAAAAGTATTCATTATAGCCTGAAAGAAATCATTTTTATCTTTACGCAACGATTAAATAGAAAGATTACGGAATTGCTTGTAAATTTTATAAAGATGGCACGGGTGATGTTTACTTTTTGATTTTCGGAACATAGGTCCTTTTTTCTGATTTAGGAAACGCGTTTGACGAGAAAGTCGAAAAGAACGCTTTTTAACAAGTGGTATGTTCTTAGTCGGGACACATTCCTCTATGACTGAAATGGTCAATGATCTAACCAAAGTTGTAAAGCAGCATTTGGTACTTTAGAATGAAAGAATCTGGGCTAATAGAAAACAGCTTTCGTGAGAGATTTGACATGTCAACATTGACAAAGTCATGAACTTGACGAGTAGAACTTATAGGAACCTGAATATATGGAAACGAGCACGAAAGAACCCAATGAGGTGATTTACCCAGCGCACTGGAAGTCGAACTATTCGGAAGATGAAGACATGTCGAAAAGAAAATATTATCAATAAAAGTATTTTTGACTGTAGTTGGAACAGAAAAGGCGTTTGTTAAGTCAAAAACATCTAAGAGAGAAGAAAGAGCTGTGCATGTTATTTTTTTGACAGTTTTGACATTGAAATCTTCTGCGAGTATCATAGAAGAATCTTTCTTTATATGCGATAACAGAAAATTCTGAAGATCAACAAAGAATACCAGGGATCTTCGAGGACGACGGTAAGTATTACGTAGATAGAAAACACGTGTATTGAGAGTTAGAGAAAGAAGAATAGACTCTGTGTCAGACGATGATGCAAGAAAGAAGTATTTGACATCACTTCTCACATAAGTTGCAACGCCTCCCCTCTTCCGCTTATTGTCACAGCGATACAGTGCGTAATTTGGTATCGAAACGTCCGCATCTAGAATATCCGCAGAAAAAAACGTCTCTTGAAGACATAGAGCCACAGGTTGCTGGTGGTTCAACAACTGCTCTACAGCTTCAAAATGTTTTGGGAGACTCTGAATATTATGCGAAATCAAAAGAAGTGGACTACCAAAAGGAACAAAATCAGCAGCTAAAGGATCTAGAGTAGTCTGCTGAGTCAGGAAGTGAGATCAAACATGTTATTAGAGAGAACGTGCAAGATACAATCTAGAGAAGCTGCAGAAGGGCGAGAATCTTCTGAAAATGTAAAATGTCTTCGTATTGCATATACAATATCCAAACAGTTTACTACTTTTCAAATAACACAACAGTAGGAAGACTCGTCTTTTATTGAGAACAATTATTGCAGTCATAACTGTTGACTGGGAACAATTCTTCTATTAGTCCTGCTTATCCCACATTGTCGAAAATCATGAATTTTGAGAATAATTGAGACGTTTCGCATAAAAAGCCATCTGATATATTTTTGAAGTTTTCCCCCGAAAACAGTCGTTTTCTCATCTACCAGAAAACTAAACAACTTGAGATGTTATTATTATTGCACAATTCATAATTTGTTTGAGTTTAATCCTGAATCACGAGATATATTAAGCCATACTTGATAAAGAATGGTATGAGTGTAGAATTGTATAGTAGCTTGAATAACATATGTATGGATAAATAGATAACGTTTTTGCTTTTTCAAGTGTTTTTGTGGTAATTTTGAATATTTAATCCTGAATTATATTGTGGATCTTGTTGGGGTTTTGGTACCACTGTATCCAGTAGTTCTTTTAATAAAGAAAGAAAATCTAAGAGAACCGATTCTTTATGAACCAGGTGTTACTTTCCATTTTTACCGATTTAGTTTTAATGAAATTATAAAAAATATCGTAAATGACAGAATGCAATAGAATTTTGCAGGTGGTATACTTAGACGATTTAAAACACAAAAAAAAATATACATTTCTGACATGTGATAGCACCATATTTCAAGTATCCTTTTGTTTATCAGCATCATCATCCATTCCAGGTGGCACATATGTCTTGGCATCCACTTTTAATCCACGAAAATTCCACTCTAGTAAATTTTTCAGTCGTGCTAATTCATCTCTATCGTTTTTCGGTGCATATGTTCCCGAATCATTATCGATCACAAACACAATGTCTTCTTCTTCATCTCTCCTTTCGAATCGACACGTTCCTGCATAGATCACTTCTGGTTCACATGACGCTTGTAAAACATGTTTGGATACCACATTACGCAGTAAGGTATCTGCTCGTGAAATATGAAGTACTCCATCGGGTAATAGAGTATACGTAAACTCCGGACTTGAATGAAATGCCATCTGTTTTCGTTCTAGTATCTCCTTATCTTGTGATTCTTGGTTTTTGCGACATTGTTCGTCATCCGGTATCACGGCCCCATCTTTCTCCATGACACTAATAAAATCTTTGCCTGTGCTCAAGTAACATGCACGACGCTTTCGTCGAAATAGTCCCGAACTGTATAAGTTTCGATGCATTGCACGCACCGCCGTTCGTAATGCTTCACCCTCGACTGTGTGCGAAAACAATGTACGTATAAATGCCGGTTTTTTATTATATGTCTGAATGATTAGATTACGTGCAAGTTGATGACGAATTTTGACTGCTGCTCGTTGCTCACGATAATGAAGACAACAAAACATGTAGATATGACGGAATACACCACTCGCGTCAAGTGATGAAATATCGGACTTATCAAGTTCGCTCGGATCGGCGAAAAAATAATTAACACCATCCAGATAGAATGTGTGAACTTGGTATGTTTGAAGATTATTGGCAACGTTGAAAGCAGGATTCAAGTAGGTTTTGCAGCGGATGCGAGATGCTTCTTCGTCGGGTTTGGGAGGACATTTGTAGTTACTGTCTTCTAAAGGTTTGATTTTCGTTTTACATGTGGATATCGGATTTTCCATACAAATCTAAAGCGATAACCGGAACAGCTACAGATCGATATGACGAATTATGAGATACGGATCTTCTTCATCCTAGCATCTCAATATCACATGTCATCAAAATGAAATTTCACTTCGCGCTTTAAATTATGTAAAAAATGAAGCGCATTCCTCAATTCGTATAATTTTATTATCTCTTGTTACTACTAAATGTAGATTAACCACTTTTCTCTGCAGTTGTTCCCTTGCCTTTAGTCTAGGATCTTACAAAATGGTTGTCTGTGTGTCTGTACGCAGGCTTTCTAATGAGAATTTTCAGCAGAGCGTGCAGCGACATGGTATTTCGTGGGTTTTGTCGGTCTCTTTTCCTTATTGGTTGATGTACTGACCTTTAGGGCTTCTAAAACTGAAAAACTTGGTTTTTGAGACGTTTTTCAGTATTTTTCATATAACTCGGTAAAGAAAAGTCTAAAATAAAATTCCAAAAATTGACTCCTGCAGAATATGGTAAAATTTTGAACTCGATCGGATGAAATTTAAGGAGGTTCGTAATGGGGCACATAGAAAAACCGAGTTTTCCGAAGAACTGGTGACCGACAATAGCTGAAAACTTGAAACAAAAACGAAAAAGTGCTCCATTGAGTTTTCGAACAGTTCTGAAAATACGAAGTCCTGGCGACCTGTAGTTTTTATTTTACTGTATTTCTACGCGATACCCCAAAAGAGGGGAGTACCCTTAAACAATGCTGAATGAGTTTTGAATACCCTCAAAATCCACTACGTAAAAGTAGTAGGCATGCACCGAGTAAATGACTAAGGATTTTATATTTTTTCCAAACCTAGCATTTCGTAAATTGCCTCGTTAAAAATTTTCTGTCTCGGTACGAATGTAGAGCAAACATTTCTCAAAAAAAAAGGAGAGGTCGGATAGCTTTGTATGATTTGTTTGAAATTTCGGGAAGAACACATAATCGAGTAGCACTACAGTTATACTACGCAAATAATCCCGATTACCTTTAATCATGATTAAAAGATAATCGCGATTAAACACTTTCTAGTGTAATCGCAATTTTTTTGGATTATGATTAACGATATTAATCACGATGAACAGAATTGTGTGTAACTGCACTAATCGCGATTAAAAAGATAATCGTGATAGCCATAACTATAAATACTCAATGCGCAGGAGAAAACTCATGTTTGTGTTGGCAACGTTAAATTGAATATCGTAACACTTTTTAATCTGATCAGTAGATTTGTTGACACCGGCTGCTAATGAACCCTTCTTGTACTTTTTTCCCGGCGTCACGATTCCGAAGACTAGACATTTCATTCGATATCTTATCATCTTTTAACAAATTTAGCAGCAAGTTTGTTTTTTTCTCAGATCACCACAAATCTTTTCACCTTCATTTTATTCTCGTAACTCTGCGTAGTCATTTTTAATAGAAAAATTATTATTACTTAATTATTTATTAATCCGTAAAAGAGTATAGTAATGCCAGAAAAATTGTTCAGTAGGTAAAACAACGTTCGGCTGATTAGTTATTGCAATTGAGCAGTCATATACAAGTGCCGCTATCATGATCCTTTTTTCGATAGAGACGGTTAAAGTTACTCATGATTAAATTTAATTGCGTAAGTAGCAATTCCTCTTTTATTTACACTACGATACAGAAAAGCACCACTTTTTACCTTTCTATCTTCACTTCAAGCATGTCACTGTTTTTATCTATACATTTCAGATATACAAACAAATGTGAAATCAAAATCAACTGTGCTATGAAATCAGCTGTTCAAACATTAAAGACGAACAAAGGAAACCTTTAAAATACATGTCTTACATATCTTTTGCAAAATTATTAAGGCAGAAAACAATGTAAAAGTTCTTTCCTGTTAACATATATTGTACACCTTTTCAAGGTGCATCGAACGGTGTATTACACTAGGCTAAATATCGGATAGTTACAAATTGAAGCGGTAAAATTTGGTGGGCCGATTTCAAGCCTCATGCGGACTAGGGGGAATATAAGAATTTATCTAAAATTGTTCGTAATGCATCTGGTACACTCTAAAAAGAACGTGTTCTTCGTGTTTTCAGAGAACTTGTTGAAGATCTCATCTAAGTTCTTGGGACATGAAGAACTTAATTTTCATTTTTTAATAGAAAATGAGCTTTTCATTGATTTTATTATTCGGTTCTGAAAAAACAATCTACATACATTGATCACCGTTTTTGTCGAGTACCTAAGGTATTTTGATTCAACTCGTGTGGAATCAGATTCCAAATTTCGGTAGAGGGAGGATGTGAAGTACATAGTTCTCCACTTATCCAGGTGTTCAATTGGCAGTATTTATATACGGTATAAGAGATAGATGATCACAGGTATAGTGCTGATTAAAAAGAAGTTGGCTGGCGAAAAGTAGGATGCAGATGCAGTTTTTTTGAAAAAACGAAGAACAGAAACGTGTTTTTGGACTGATGTTTTCTGGAAAACAAATATCCCAAATAGGGATCTAAAAAAATGAAAACTGAATTTCTGTTGTTTCAGAAAATAAAAAATCAGTCTCGGAAATTTTCAGAAAACTTACATCAGATCTAGAGGTCTGCGGGATGGTCGCGGTCTCACGCGGCTTTTCATGGGACCGGAATAAGCTTTCTTTAAAAACAGCTTGGTATAGGCTATATAAATTTCTTAGTTTCGCTGCTTGTTTGTATGCAAGCACTAGTTCTGCGAGAAAAAACTCACACAAAATTCTAAAAGTTCTCAATTAATACCACCCACGCCCCACATTGCAACGCGCTGACTTTCAAACTACCGGCGTTACTTTGAAAAATTATTTACCAGACCATGAGAGCGGGCCAAAAATATGTTCTTTCCACGAGACCGGAATCAAACCTTTTTGGTCCCGAGTGCTTCCACATAGGTCCACCCGCTTTATACAGTGCATCTTACCGCGAAATTTCACTTTGTCCATCGTGTAAAGGATCAAAAATAACCTACAGACCTCGTTTACGCTTTTCTGAAAAGACGTGTGGAAAATGGTTTTCTAGACACCTCGAGTTTTTGGTGAGGGTGAAACCGAAATCGGTGAAAATGAACGAAACATTGCATAATTATACATCAAATTGTAGCTGTTGACGAGTTGGTTCTAATGGTGAAGGACTTCGGTCGCGATCTAACTTTACATTCGAGTGGTACTCAATTTACTTGAAAAATTCCCGAAGTTCGACCTCAGTTTTCTCCTAAATGTTCCCGAAAGTTTTCGAGACTTTTCCAGGATAGAAAATACTTAGTAGGATCTATAACTTTGTCCAGACAACTATCCTCGATATTTTTTATCCTCAGTTTTACAGAAATCCTCTTAGAAAACTGTGGTACAGAAACACAAAGAAGCCTCAGAAAACGTTTAAATACATTGAATTCTTCATACTAAACAGAAATATAGAGTCATAATAGCTCAATTTTCTTTTCATGAAGTAAGATTTTAACGAGTTTTCTATAAAACTGAGGGTAAAAAATGCCGAGGATAGTTGTCTGGACAAAGGTATAGATCCTACTAAGTAGTTTTTATCCTGAAAAAGTCTCGAAAACTTTTGGGAGCATTTAGGAGAAAACCGAGGTCGAACTTCAGGAATTTTTCAAGTAAATTGAGTACCACTCGAATGTAAAGTTAGATCGCGACCGAATTCCTTCACCATTAGAATTAACTCGTCAAGAGCTACAATTTGATGTATAATTATGCAATGTTTCGTTCATTTTCACCGATTTCGGTTTCATCCTCACCAAAAACTTGAGGTGTCTAGAAAACCATTTTCCACACGTCTTTCAGAAAAGCGTAAGCGAGGTCTGTAGGTTATTTTTGATGCTCTACACGATGGGCAAAGTGAAATTTCGCGATAAGATGCACTGTATAAAGCGGGCGGACCTATGTGGAAGGACCCTCCCGCAGAGCTCTGATTAGATCCCTATTTGAGATAAATGAGCAACATCGTTACAGTTTTCTGAAGAAGTCGTTTTTCCCAGAGTGTAGACTGTAAAAAGGATCACGGCCTGTGTATAAGAGAGTATTTTCTAAGATTGTATTTTAGAAATGTGTGTTGACGATCAAAATATTTTCTTGCTAACCTCACCCTATTAAAAACGTTCGAACGAGTTGAATGTTCTCTTTTTCATTAAAAAGTCTTGTCTGATATTAAAGTTGAACCGAGTCGATCTCTGTCATAAAAATGAAAGAAAGCGCATCATCCGTTATCGCAGCATCAGACGTTTACAAGTTCAACTGAGTAGCTAAGGTTCTCTATAAAAACAAAATGACGAATAAAACTCTACTAAAACTAAAATTTTTGGCTTGATCGTTTTCTGTCTCAAACAGTTCTACAATTATCGAATCGTTCGAGCTGTATGTAGTCTTAAATTGCAGTTCCGACTACAGCGAACACATTTAATTTGCATCGTTTTTATACTTCAAAAACTCATCATGCAAAATTAGCAATTTATCATACATTAATTTTTTTTTGCGAATACGTGAGAGAAGATTTTTACCTTTACGTAAGACTATTTTAGAAGATAGAAGAAAACGCTACTACTTACTGTTCTTTGACACTTATGATACAGCAGCAAGATAAGTCACCCCTATTCTACGTTAAAAAAAGTTATAATAATGTGTTGACTAGAACAACCAGCTTTTTTGTTTCTGTTTCTTTTCTATGATAAAAGTAACCGAACGGGGAGTTGATCTACAAAGAAAGAAAAAATAAGAGAAAAATACTATTCATTGACTCCCAGCACATGTGTCAGAAAGAATGAAAAAAACGAAAGACATGTAGATGAGTCATCGAAAAGTTGGTGTATTTGTTTACAAATCACGTTTTTTCAATAATAAAATGAATGGATACGGTTACTATTCCATTACTGAACGACATCTACGCTCAACTCCAAAGTCACCAAACTCGGAAAATGTAAAATACTCCTGAATTTCTAAAGATATCAGTAATACCATGGTGTATAAATTTTGCTGTTTCTCTTTTTTTTGTGTTTATTCTTCATTACTGTCTTACTTACTTCGGAAGCTGATCACATTTTTATCGATAATTACTTGGTTTAACTTTTCCGTTTTTTCCTTGAAAGTGATAATGATTAACTACATTAAGAAATACGTTCAATTTTGTTCCAGTTCATCATATTTAATTTTTTGTCACATATCCCTTCTTTCCTATTGTGACGGTATATTTAGACGACATATTTATAGTACTGATCGATTCTATAATGCAGATCCTACCAGATTTTATGAGTAACAATCAATGCTTGTATAAAATAAGTCGTATATGAGCAGTTAGTAGATGTATTGAATATATTCTTGCACTAAAAGAAAACATTATTTTCGATGGAGTTGACACACTGATAATAACTAGCTCTATATGTAGGTGTGGCACACACACGGGAGTGCTATATATAGAGAATAATTTTTTTCCTTCCGTTCTATTTTTTTGCTTTTACACACTAGAATGTAGCATATTCATTAGACTTAACACACTAAGGAAATTGCAATCCGTAGGCATTGAGGTTCAGCTATTAAACTAATCATTATTTCTCATGCATCATTATTTTTATCTCAATATTAGAGAAAAATATGTAAGTGTTGAAAAATAATAACAAATTCTCGTAATCTGTGACAAGGTGACGTTGAAAATTTTTTCTCCTGTTAATCGATTATTTCTTTTATTTGTGGAAAAACTAATAATCCAGACTACGTATATTACACAGCAGTACACCAATAGCCAATTCTGATGTTAAATGAGACACTAGATTTCATCAGTACATATAATCACAGAAAGTAATACAATATTGCCTAAAGCAGAACAGTCAATGATCAACTGTATACCAGTTTGTCTCTAGAAATTTCTAAGAATTTGGAAATTTGATTTTGATTTTCTATAAACTGGAAAATCTGCGGCGATTTTCTAGAAAGTGGAAATTCGCCCATGAATTTCTAGACCAAATACTTATTCATCTTTTTGTTTTACAATCAGTGTAGGTATAAGAGCGTCACGTAAAGACACTCATATTACACTTAAATCAACTTTAACAGTTTCTACTTTAGATCATAATTCTGCCTATGACAGCAAGAATTTTGATTTAGACAGAGACAGTGGTGGTGCGAAGTTTCGGTAGGAAGGTTAGAAAATCGGAGACGTTCACCAGATATTTCTCAAAAGCATGAGCCAACCAACCCCCATACAACCTGGTAGCACCGCCACTCCGTGCAGACCCATCAAGGAATTTCTACTTTCTTGAAAATTATATGTGGAAATTCAACGGCGATTTTCTAACAAACTGCAAAATCAAGCAGGAATTTCCAGGTACTTGAAAATTATTTATGGAAATTCAGCAACGATTTTCTAGATTGTTGGAAATTTGATTTTCTATAAACTGCAAAATCCTCGGGGAATTCCTCCAGATACTCTTTGAAATTCCCCGAGTATTTTGCATAAATAATTTCTAACCTAACAGTGTACGACTACCCACACCGCTCTTTTTTTCGTAACACCGTCGGTTACCGACCGGTCTAGTTAACCATACTGTTCGGTATAACTACCGATTTAGTGACGGTTTTTCCTTCTATCAACGATTACCGCACGGTAATTTTCAGACCGCCATACAAGAAAAAACTGTCGATAACCCGTTTTGACACATTCACCTTTTGTTTTGCGGTTGGCAGCCTATATAAGAAACGCAGAAAAGTCAAAGAATTTTATTTTTTGTTGGATTAAACTTTCTCTTTCATATTATAGAGACTCGTCGAAGTTTGTACTTCGACTTGAGTCAAATCTTTCCCGTTCGGGTACCTCATTGCGTTGCATGCACACTGCAAAAAAACACAAAAAAAAGAAAGCTGAGAACTAGATTCGAACTCCTGTACTATTTGCTCACGCTGATAAAATACTGGTTGACACCGCGCGGTTCGGTAGACCGTGCGGTAACTTCAGTTCCGTGTTATCGGGGGATGTAACAGACTGGTAACTTAGCGGTAACTGGGCGGTATTTAACCGGTTTTGATAACATGGGTATATACCAGCTTGATTACATTATTTTTGACAGTTTTCATCGGTTTACTGTATTTCAGTAAAACGACCGAGATTTTTTATTTTTATATGCTTGGATACAGCATTGATTACTCTATCGAACTCAACAGTTTTAATTTGATTTATCTCTCATCTTGCCTCCAAAAAATTAGTAAATTT
Source organism: Didymodactylos carnosus (assembly GCA_905250885.1). Lineage (NCBI taxonomy): Eukaryota > Metazoa > Rotifera > Eurotatoria > Philodinida > Philodinidae > Didymodactylos > Didymodactylos carnosus. The sequence continues at coordinate 7,506 of CAJNOQ010001806.1, read as the reverse complement.
TGAAAGCTAAGTTTCGACAGTCAATAAAAACTTTTTCTTCTAGTAGTGTATGGATTTTTCTTAAATATTTGTGACCCACCGGAGAAATGACTCGTTTTTCTTTTTTAAATATCTGGATACAACCAACATTCATTTCTCTATCGAACTGTATATTTTTCATTGAATTTATTTCTTATCTTAACTCAAAATTTAGTGAATTTCTAAAAATTATTTTCGTAGAATTTCAGTATTTTTTTCTCGAGTAAATTTGAATTAGTCAAATTAGTCGGCTAAACATTCGAATTTTTTTCATTAATATATGGTTGGATAGAACCTTCATTTCTCTATTGATTTATGCAATTTTCATCTGATTTAGCTGAGGTCCTATAGGTAGATTTTAGATTATGCAAATAGCAGTGGAAGTCTGTTTTGTTTTCATTAGTGCAAAATTGCCTAAAGTTTCCGCAATAAAATTAAATTTTCTTCTGAAATTTAAAACTATTTCATTTAATACTTTTTACAACTTCAACTTCGATGAATCTCTTCACCCTAAAACCCTTTTTGAGACAATTGGATTGAGTTTTATTAAGATATGAGTATGCAAAAACTTTTTTACCGGTTGTCGAAATTAATTAATTTCTTGGAAACAAGATACGAAATAGAACAAGTTAAAACTGTTGAGTTCGACAGAGTAATCAATGCTGTATCCAAGCATATAAAAATAAAAAATCTCGGCCGTTTTACTGAAATACAGTAAACCGAAGAAAACTGTCAAAAATAACGTAATCAAGCTGTACTCGTACTAGCTCAATTCTGGTTCAGTCCATTTGAACCTGGCTTTCCGTTGGTGTGATGAATCTCCAATGTTCTACAAAGCGGTTAAGTCTACACGAAGAGAAAATACTTATAAAAAACATAAAAATCTTGATAGAAAAGTCGCTAAGAAGACTGAATGCAAGGGATTTGGCAGTGGTACTTAAAGCCACATTCGTAATTATTACACTTCATCTGTACAATGAGATCTATAAGTTCATCTTTGATCCTATCAAGTAATTTCAACCTTCAAATTGAATTTCTTGAAAACTTCAAACCGAAAAAATTTGACAAATATATAAACATTTTGTCTTCTAATTCACTAGATATTTAAGTCTTTATGGTATTTAACACTTGAAAAGCCATCTCTGCGAAAACGTGTTCGTTCAAGTTTGAAGACACATTGCCATAGAGAGCAGCATTCATTCTTAAAAATTTGACTGGGAGACAAGGTAAGCATTGCATTTCACAATCTTAGGTCAACACTAAATTCTCGTATACCTTTTGCATAATTATTGTTAGTGTTCTCCTCGTCAAAATAATGAATAATATGATGAGATATGAATTTTTTATCAGAAAGACAGATCCTCTATTAACCAACCGATTATAAGTTATAATTGGTTCTATTTTATAGAAAAAAATTAATATCTCATGGACAAATTATTGTAAGAATGTCTGCAACATCTTATTTTGTAGAGCAAACATTTGTGCACAAAACTGCCGATTCAAAAAAATTTAAAAGGTTTCTCCGACCATTGGCCTAGGAGAGCCGCCATAAAATAACTAGTGCACGCCTAATGCAAAGTGGAAATGTCGGTCTTAACCATATGTTCTATAAAAAAATTTTGGTGTAATATGAAGAGAATTGTATAAGGTGTATGAAACGTTCAACCTGATTGGAATTTGACTGTTAATAATGACTCTAGATTCATTATTTGGATAATTTTAATGAAAAGAATGTGTTTAAAATCGACAAGGTTTTATTGTATGCACAGAAACCACTGAAAATATTTTATTTTCTCTCGGTTTTCACATATGTAATAGAGTTCAGCATTCTGAAGAACTTGGACATTTAGTATAATACCAAAATCGGCTTCTGAGAGACGGTAGAGGTTTGTCTCTGAGAATCCCGCGTATTTCAGCGGAGTGTCTCTGTTTACCCCAAAGCATAAAAAAAGGATAAAAGAAAATTTCTAGTGCTGCTGGTAGTGGCGGAGCCAGGAGTTTGATCTAGAGGGGGCTCAGCCCAGAAATTTTCTAAACTCCGTCAGAGGTAAACTTATTTAAATTTAATGCTCGAAATCTATAAATTTTTTAGAGGGGCTCTAGCCCATAGCTGGCTCCGCCACTAGCTGCTGATTATATACTAATTAGCTTAATGAGTTTAAATGATAATGAGCTCAAAACTGTATGGTAGAGAGAGGAAGAAATATGAGGTATTTTTGAACTAATTATCTCCTAAGCTTAATTCACCAGCAATTGTCCATTAAAACTTTATGTATTTGAATGGAGTGTCTCTATTTATCCCAACAGTATAAGTGAAGTGTCTCTACGTGTTTTAGAATGTGCAAAATTATCTACGAAAGTGAGTTTTTTTGTTGAGTTGAAGAATGAACAGACAACACTATTTTCAACTATTTCAGATATTATATGTAAGTTATAGTACTCGATGGAACTACGTATGATATTGGTAAGATTCCTATACGAAGGAATATAAGAATCTTATAAGATTATATAATTAGTTTAGAAGAATTCATAAAATAAGTTAACGTACGAACTTTTATTTACATCAATTAAAACGTCTGACTATATGCAAACTGAATGAGTAACCCTGCACCGTATGGGATCCAACGAAACACAGAAAATTGTTTCAGGACTCTATGAAAACCTACGTAATCTTATTATAAGAACTCATGTGATTTCTAGTAGGACAGTGTGGTACTTCTTATAGGATTCTATCATCTGAATCTTATATTAGCTTACACTAAGAAATCTATCAAATGCTGTGAACTCCTGCGGAGAATTACCTAGGATTTTGTCTTGTATTCTAGAATATTTTGTAGTTTACTGCAAATCTAAGTTCAAGCGTTAGAACGCCACTTTTGATCCTCCAGACAGAATTTCTCAGAAATTCGAAGCTGACAACAGATACACAATTCAATTCTCTACTAACTGATCCGAAAAATTCTATTTTAAAAGTGGTGGAAAAGTTCCAAAACTTTAGAACAAGTTGGCAGTCCGATAGCATTTTTTCGGTTTTATGAGACTTTTGGCATCTGAACATAACTTTAAAACAAAATATTCGGAATCAGCTTCAAAAATTGCATCAGATGATGTGCTTTTGAGAATTCTTGGAGAAATAAAAACTTTTGTTAGTTTTTCGATTTTTTATATTCAAGCTTCTGAGCAAATTTTCTCAAGTTTTGGCACTTTTCCATCACTTTTAAAATAGTTTTTTGCATCAGTTTTTAGAGAATTGAATTGTGTATCTTATGTCAGCTTCAAATTTCTGAAAACTTCTGTCTGGAGGACCAAAAGTGGCATTTGCTGCAAAAAATTTGATCCTTCTAAATCTCAATCCTTCAATTGATGTGGGCTTTAGACAGTCAGTTTCTACTTCAAAAAAAGAGGAGCTATGTGATTTTGTTTAGTTTTTATCAGGCTTTCGAATGAGATGTCACTCAAACAGAAGGGGCAAAAAATGATGGAGTTATAGTCAAAATATCAGAGATGGCTACTTTTCGCAAATGGACGATGGTGCTCATTTTGTAAATTATAACTCAGCCAAAATAAGTCAGAAAAAAAAAAACTATTTTTTCATAACCCCAGTTTTGATAGTAGAATCCGAATATGAGATAAAAAGTATATGTCAATTTTTCACTCGCAACTTGATTTCTTGATGGGCTGACGAACCGTCTCTTAAAAATAGCTTATGAAAAAATATCTATAAATTCTGACACGTTTCTGACAATTAGAATTCTTATGTGAATCTTACCAGTTTCTTATATACGATTCTTACCATATTCTACGCATTTCCATCAACTGTCTTATTAAGAAATTCATAAGATTCTTATAGGAATTCTATCCTATAGGTTTGATCTCGAAGATTAGGGGTTGTGTAGTCGGAAGGATTGAAAAGGAGTACAGACCTCTAGTGTGTCTGGTCTTGAAAACAGACTAAAGGCTTATTTACTTACAGGTATCTGTTTTCTGTTTTTTTTCTTGTTCTGGTCGACAAGACACAAGAACAGAATAAAAAAGTGATAAGCTCAAGTCAAAGTAGTGGGTTTTTTCTACTGATCAGACAAACAGTAAATATTGGTTTGGTGTTGATATTTTTTGAGAAAGAGATATTGATCAGGTTCAAGACCAGGACAGATCATAATTATCATAATTACAATGTTGTTTTGCTACGTCACGTAGTATATAGTGAGCACTAATTCTTCAAAAAATTTCAAACTTATTCTCATAGACGATGAGTAATATCTTAGAGATTTCTGTGGTGAACAAGAGATATCTAATGACGTTCTGAGTTTGATGGTTTCATGGAATTGGAAGCTCTCCAGAAAACTTTCTGAATTTCTACTGATTTTTGCGTAGTTTGAGCGGTTAGCTTATTTCTTAACAAGGCAGTTGATGGAAATGAGTAGAATAGGGATAAGAATCGTATATAAGAAACTGGTAAAATTCATATAAGAATTCTAATGATTCGTGTCAGAAGTTATAGATATCTTTACATAAGCTACATCACACCTAATTTTTACAGATATACAACAAGCTAGCGGTCTTGATTTCTTTCACTGATCAAGCAAAAAACAGGTCCTGACTAGGAAAATAAGCAATAACTTTTTTACTTACTGGTATCTGACCAGACAAACTGAACATCCTCTGCGGATATTTATTATTCCGAAACTTTTTAAAAATTCTACGCGTTTCAGTTCGAAACAGTACAGCAAGTATTCTTAAACAGTAACTAATAAATCTGGTTGCGCATCGTCCTCTCTCGATGTTTGAAGCATGTTTAATGAGTATTTCGATTCGTGCGATTATGCAACTCCGCGCATTGATCTTACTCAAACCACTTCTTTTTCACTTTCTGATGATTTAATTGAGCGACACGAGATACATGGGGCAGTCGAATCTATGAAAAACGCGAACAGCGTTAGAACAAACCACTTTACGCTCCTATCCATCAAACTCTGCTTACCATTTCTTAGAAAACTATTGCTACACATTTTTCAATTGTCTATGTCAAGAATATTTTGAGACTTTCGGAAAGTAGCCAAAATAAATTCAATTCATAAAAAAGATAGTACATCGTCACTGGGAACTTACCGATCTATTCAGTCACTAATCGTAGCCAGCAAGTTATTAGAAAATATCACATATAAAAACTATTATATTCTGACTTCTATCAGTCCTATCATACATTTTGCCTCTTTCATTTGTCTTCTTTCTATCGGTTGACGTCAAGTTGATATATCTTTTACTTATATCTCTACATTTATCATCAATGTCGTCTTTTCTCTTCCTTTTTCTCTTATGTGTACAACGAACAATATAAGTCATTTTTTACTTGTTCACTTTTTGTTCTTTCATCTCTTGAATTAGTTTTTTTTAATTTTTTCGTTACTTATGTATATCTGTTCGGTGTGTATAAGCTTATGTGTTGTTATGTAATAGGTGTTTAAGATTATGCACTTCTATTTGTAAAAATGACATTTCTGTTAGTCTCTTCTCTTCTTAGTTATTAAAATAGAGTTATACTCATAATAATAACTTATTGAGCTCAGTCAAAAGGAGAAAGACTTAACAAACTGGTAATTTTTTATCGACTATTTCATTATGTCACAGTAACAGTAATATTAGTTATTGCTATGTAACGTATGCATCAAAAACACAATTTAAAAGAGAAATTTTTCGGATTTTGAAAGATTCTGAATGATATAATTTGTAGGCATTCATTTATACCCCTTCTTTCCTTGTTTCTTAATAGCAAAGTGGTATACCAGTTATTAATATGAGTTTCATTTTCATTTTATTGTAAGTTACGTCAGGAAAAGTCAGAGAGATTATAGACATCAACCGACTAATTTAGAGTATAATTGGATCACGGTGAGGTTTTCTAATTTATTTTTGAACAGTCAGTAAAGGTAGACTTACATATATTCTGTAATCAAATAGTTTTTTGATACAATATTATAAAACATATAGAAAGTAAAGTCGTTTCATTTTTCACAATAAGTTGAACGCCAAAGTTTTCTTGTTGAGGACCAATACTAGGCTAATGGTCTGATTATTCCATTCAAGTGCTTCCGTGTAAAACATAGTATTATTTTACTATCAGTATTGTATAACCACTCCAATATCTGTTGTTACATTAAGAAATAAAAAACAACAGTACCACTGTCGATTTAGGAGTGTTCAAGCCAAGGGAAAAACAGCTGCATTTAGTCCGTTAAATTCAAATAAATTCACCTGAATTCACTTAAATTCACGTAAGTTCATCCAAATTCCCAAAAGTTCCCGAATATAGTCAAGAACGTAAAGACGATAATAGCAGTACAAATAAGTGTTAACGCCACTTCATCTCAAAAATTCATTTGAAAACGAGTAATAATCTAAAAAGTTGAACTACATATGTTAACGATCACTGATGGATCGCAAAAAACACGATTTTAAGACTTAACCTGACTCTCTATTTGATGACAAAACAGACACCACCATGATGATCAAAAGGATCGATAAGCTATGTTTCCGTGTGGTTTTCTCACTTATGCACGTCACAGAAAGAAGGTAAGGGGCTCTGCGAAAAATGAGTACTACCAAGTCCTTATATAAGTTGTACGACTCGAATCTGCTCCAGTTTGTAGTAAAGTGATGGGACTATCTCCTGTCAGTGTTAAATCTAAATATTTAAATTATCTTCTATTTTTTGGATTGGTGGTTTTCTAGAATACCTCTAAAAAACTATCTCAGATTTGAATCCGAAACCCACAACCATATACGTTTTAAGTGCATGCTGTCTACAATGAAATAATGAAATAATTTTTTAAATTAAAATAAAAATAATTTTAAAAATTTGTGTTTAGCCATCGTGGAAGATCTTCTAAGTGGCCTCGGGTTTCAGCCAAAATCCGCAGGAAAACCTTCACACTTTGAGTTTCCTTAGATAAAAACTGTTGTAATTAGTTAAAAGTGAACTTTATCGAATGAGCTTGTTTAAATAATTAAAGGATAACGGCGAATATTTTTAATTTTTTGAATATTTCCGAAATCGCCATGAACCTTGGCAGAAGTGTCTCATTTTCTCATTTTCATTAATATTGATTTAGGTAAACTGAAATTTGTTAAAAATTTTATATTATATCTACTCGATACTGTAGTCAGAACGTATCGGTAATATCCACTAAGCTATCGTCAAAATGAAGGAGATTCTTCATTTTTGTTATTAATTAATTTATTACTCTCTAACCTTTTTGCTATCAATTTGATTAAGCTCACTGTTTTTCTACAAGTAACGCTCATCTTCGATCCACTAACCCTTGACTGAAAGATCCAACAGTCCGTGATTGCAGATCGCCATGAAGTTGGTGCCAGCAGATAAAATATGTCAAATTTAGTTTCGGACATTTTCGGTTCGAGAGCCAGATTTGTGAAATGCTTGCTTCACGGTGAAAAGTGTTAATTATCAAAAATTAGCGTTTTTTCTCG